>JBDFRD010146583.1:0-23801 GCA_039654405.1 Bullina lineata | reverse complement strand
TAGGCTAACACAGAAATCACTAGTTCCTTGAACACAATCATACACACCAACCCACCTGCACTGCTTCATCTAGGCTAACACAGAAATCACTAGTTCCTTGAACACAATCATACACACCAACCCACCTGCACTGCTTCATCTAGGCTATGTTGCATTGCCTGCATTTCTTCTGCGTGTCTTTGTACAAGCAACTCTCTCTCTCCTGTGGCCTCCCCGGTCACTTTGGCTCGCTCCGCCTCTAAAGCTGCTTCATGGCTGGTCTTCAATTCATGAAAAGCCTGCTCATGAGTCTCGCTCACTTTCTTCAGTTCCTCTTGTAAATCTTTGACTTGTTGCGTGGTGTCTTCTTCGTGCTTACTCAACTGGTTGCTCAGCTCAATCTTTTCCTATAAGAAAGATAATTGTGTATTAAAAAAAAAACACATATTCCACCTGATGGTGAAATGTAGTTTTAGGGAAAAATATAATAAAATAAGCCTGACATCTCAACCTAAGCTTTCTGCAGGGAAAACAGATAAATAGGTGCCCATTATAATCAGGAGAAAGGTGTGAAAGAAGCAAGGATACATAAGAATGACAAGAAAAGCTTTAAAATATACAACTAGAGTAAAAGAAGAACAGCAATATCTAAATTCAAATATTAAAAAAATTAATGTAGTAGAAGCTCAAACTGCTACTCTGTATTGAATATAAATGCTTCTTACAGATTTTATATAGAAGACACAAAACAACAACAAGAACCAAACTAACAAATTATTTCATATTACTCTCATTTTAAGATACCAAATCTCTCTAATTAATTTAACATTATATAAATCCCACTAGCAAAAATGGCATTTGCTCCTTTGGGAGTAAGCAAACATTTTCTTTTTTAAATGGCATGGTGTGACAAACTACTGTACCGAATTAAGAGCTTCTATCTGTCTCAGCAACCCGTCTTTCTGTTCATCGAGATTAGAGACAGCGGCCATCTTTTGTAAATCCCTTTCCTCCATGGCCAGTGTAACCTCTTCCTCTTTCTCATGCAGTTTTTGTTTGATCTCTTCTTGCAAGCTGGAAACGGCCAATGTCTTTTCTCTTTCCTGGTTTTTTACAAGTAGGAAAATGCATTCTTCAGATGAACAACGTTATATTAAAGATATGAACATACTTGACAACACTAAAGGTACAGATTGGTAATACAGCACACAAAAGGTAAAATTATAGTCCAGTCCAGAGAAGAGAAAGGAGATCTGGAAAATATTTTCTGAAAAACAATAATGAAGCAAGAGAAGAGAATGCTATCATATTCATCGAGTAAAAGGAACTGAAATGAGTTTTCACTATTACCCTGTCTTGTTTACAAAAATGAGAATTTCATATTTTTACGACAGTCTTTCGATTGTGAAACAAATGTACAGTTCAGACCTTTGCCTGCACAATTTCATTATGGGCTTCTTCTTGGGCTGCCATTTTCTCGTTCCACATCTTGTCACGCTCCTCCACTGCTGTTGCCACCTTTTCTGTCAACTCTTTCTCCGACTGTTGCTGTCAGGAAGAAATACAAAGAATTTCCAATAAAACTCATGAGTTTAAAGTAGCATACATTTTGAAAATGAGTCTTCAGATAATCCTTAACACTTTAGGTAGGGGGTATTTTTACACTCAAACATATGATGGAAAGGTAAATAACTTTTTGTCTCAATACAAAGGATGACAAAAACAATGCCATTTCTAAACGATCCATTCCACAAGATTCCATACAACATAGGCAGGTTATTATCCTCCTTTTAATACCTGCATGACGGAGAAGGCCTCTGCTTTTCCTCTCTTTAAGTCACTGATCATTTTCTCTTTCTCCTCCTCCATGCTTTGCTCCGCCTCTCTGATCTTAGCTTCTGCCTGCTCCATCACTTTTTTCTTCTCTTCCTTCAGTCTCTTCATGATTTCTCTGGCTTTCTCTAACTGCTCTTGGTCTGAGAAAAGAAAAAGTGAAACATTTTAAGATTTCTCCAGCCATCTCAACGATGTAATCATCCTACTTCTGACCAGGTAGGGGTAGCGTGGTGGCTGAATGGTTAGAGCCTTGGATTCCTAATCCAAGGGTCCAAGGTTTGAATCCGGGAGGTAACCATGTTGTGTCCTTGGGAAAGACACTTTACAGCTTTTTTCCTCTCCCCACCCAGGTGCGAATTGGGTACCGGCAATTGGGGTAGTAAACCTAAGACGGACTAGCGTCCTGTCTAAGAGATAAAGTAAAAATCATCTGTTCTGCTGCATGCTACAGAAACCGGGATAAGCTCCGGCTGTATGGGCCTCATTGGCCTTGAAAGAACTTTACTTACTTACATACCTCTGACCAGGCGGCCACATTGATCTAAAAGTTCTTCAGATCATACCAATCAACTGCAAATAAATGCACCCTTTCAGTGGCAATGCACTCTCCAGCAACAAATAATTAACATCTCAATAAATAGTCAAAGACTCACTTTTTATTTACTTTCCTATCAAATTAATTTGGCTCAAAGAATATTGTAATAAAAATGGAAAGTACTGTTCTGGGGATATTCTGAATCGTAGTCTCCACAGATTTCAAAAGTTAGAAAATTATTTTTTATGGTATCCATTCAGTATAATATGTGTGCTTTATATTACAGTAATTTTATCAATTCATTGAAAACTGAAGATTCTCAAATGTAATTGATTCTGCAATTAGTTGAAGAATGAAACTTACTGGTTTTCTTCAGGTCATCAATTTCTTTCATCATTTTTTCCATCTCCATTTTTAGAGCATGGGTTTCCTCTGCATACTTCTGATTTTGAATCTTCACTCCTTCTAGCTCCTCATCTTTCTTTTGCATCTCTTCGTGAATCTTGAGAAAAAAATAAATTCACAAATAAAAGGATCCACATGGTTGATTCAGTTAACAAGATATCGGAAAGGAAAAAAAAATGCAAACACAAAAATGTCTTTTTTAAAATAAGGAATTATAATCTTTAAAAAAAAAAATGGTAGCCACTTCAATAGATACCGGTACTTATTTTTCAGTATGAAATAACAAAGAAAAAATAAGAACAAAGAAAAAAGTATGACATTGCAAAATTAATTGTTACTTTGTCTTTTAATATTCTTTATTACATAATGTAAGTTGTACATTAAAACAGAATAAATCACAATAATCACTTCTTTATGATATATATAAATTCAAGCTGCAATGTGGTCAAACATTTAACTCACTGCCAGATTTACGACTAAAGTATTGTGGGTTCCAATCCTTTTGTGCCAATCCCTGCATTGTGTTAAAGGGAAAAGCATTTTACACTATTTTTTTGCTCCTACCTAGGAATGAAGTATATCTATAAAAGATTAGCATCTGATCCACCTTCTGATTGAAACTGGGATAAGCTCTGCTTCGTGGTGCCACATAGGGCCAGGTGGAAGTTTAAAGCTTCTATTGTGCAAAGTAAAAAAAAAAACAAGAATAAAGTTAAAGACAATAATTTTCATGCGATGCTTAAAAAAATGCACATCCTTCGCAATGATCCAGAACAAACCTGCTGTTTCACATTTGCAATTGCCACCTCTTTGTCTGACTCGAGCTGCTCAATCACTTTTCGAGCTTCCTTGATTTGATTTTGCAGTTTACCCACCTCTGGGCTCTGTCCATTTGAAGATGCTCCTCCCTGAAACCATTATTACATTTAAGGGTGCACTTAAGGGAAAACACTGCTTCTGATGTCAATCTTTTAAAATAAATATCTTTCTGAAAATTTCTTTTGAAGTTTCCATTAAATTGCTCACACTTACACCGAAAATGCTGCAAAAAGAATTTTGAAGCTTGCAGTAACCATGGAACAATATTGGCGGAAAGTAAACAATATAATTGCACCCAACACAAAAACCTAAAACTCAGGATCTACTTGTACGAGATCAACAAATGTGATATTTTTGGAAACACATATTATCAATATATAGCAGAAAACGCAAAATGAAAACTGATTTTCCTCCCGCTCAAGAAATTTTACAAATATTTAAAAAAGCTTGTGTCACATTCATTTAATTGGTTATAGAAACTCTATGCCAGATTTCAGGTATGGATCTTTTAAAATAGCTGAGTTTTAGGCTTTTGAAGGGGGAGTAATTGAGTAATTTCGACAAAATGCCAAAAACGAAATGGAGAAAGGTCTTCAAAACTAGAAAAACAATCCACACATGCTTCCAACAAATATAATTTTTAACATGAATTTGTTTATTTTGGGTGCTAAAACCATTTGTAATGTAAACACCAAAAATCTCAATATCGATATTTTTGACAAAATTGGGCGATCAGAAGCCGTGTATCCCCTTACAAGCATTAAAATTTGTATCTTTTAGTTAGTATGAGAATATAGAATTTATCTAAATAATGAAAAAAAAAATTACAAAGACTGACAAAATATTTACATATGACATTTGATATTTTTAATGTGATACGAATTGAGACAGAGATGTACTGTTTTAAAAATCATTCTCTTAATACAAGAAATAGATATTAGAGAAAATATCTCTTGTTTAATGCAATTATTCGAAAACTTGTAACATTTATCATTTGAGAGCCTAAAAAAAAGCATTATGTGGATTAAAAAACAACAAAAACAACCAGGGCTGGCCTCCATTCTTTTCACTGGTAGAGTAATAAGAAATAAACCCTATAGACTTTCCTACAGCACCCAATAAATAAGCAGTGAAAACAGTTTCAAAAGATTTTAGTTTTATTTCGCTTTCTTTTATTGGGAAAGACAAAAAAATAAGATTACCTTAGAAGCTGAAGCTGCTTCCAGTTTTGAAATCAAATCTTGCTTATCTATAGACAGCTGGGAAACCTTTTCTTTGTAACTGGTGATTGTATCTTTACATTTTTGAAGTAAGCCATCTTGTCTCTTAATCTGAAGAGGAAAATATAAAATAAAAGTCTATGAAGTACATGAGAAAGACCTGATTTTCTGATTTACTATGAATGATTACTGTAAATGTCCCAACAAAATCTTGCTAAAAATGTTAAAAACATATATGAAATTCCCCTTCCATCTTCCATACATACCAGAGATTTAAACAGAATATTATCATAGGAGACAAAGAATGAACATTCTTTTGAAGCTAAAAAATAAAATTGTTAACCACAAATCACAGTTTAACATTTCAAAATTTACTTTGAGAGCAATAGAGCTGTTGTAATGCATATCATGAGTATAAACACTACAAAATGATGTCAACATACAGGGAATCTTTGAATTTACCTTTGATTTCAGCAGTTCAACCTCCTCAGTTGAAGAAATAGATGCCTGGTTTCCTGATGAGCTTGGGGGTGGGGCGGCTTCCGCTTTGGCCTGTTTTGTTTTTAACTGGGTTTGAAGTTCTTCTGGAATATCTTTTCCTTCCTTCAGAAGCTTTAACTAAAAGATAGATTAAAACACAACTTTAAGGTGAGGCAAAAGGTAATATTGTTTTAGTAAGACAGCACAAAGCGGCAAAGTATGACAAAGCTTTTTAAAAAGTTTGCCAGAACTCGATAATAAGACAAAACTTATCGAATAAACATTGTTACAGATGATTTGCATGGTGTTATTTATACCTATCTGTAAAAACCTTGAAATGAAAAGTTCCTATAACAAGAATGCGTAAAAAAATGCGTCAACAATTCAAATAAATAACAAAGTTCTGCCCTTGCCTGAGTGTGTAGAACTTTCATGTATTCATCTTTCTCATCCAACAGGAGACGGTAATTATCTTCCAAGTCTCTCTTCGCTAGCTGATCCAGCTGGATCTGTTCTCTTAGTTCTGACATACGGCGAAACGCTCTGTCTTGACACTGGGCCATCGTGGACTGTATGGAACAAAGTTTTCACGACATTAAAATCTGTTCCCTATGACAGACTAACATCCTGTCTAGGAGATGAAGTAAAAATCATCTATTCCACTTAACGCTACGAAACCGGGATAAGCTCTGGCTCTGTGGGCCTCATGGCCTTGAATGAACTTCACTTTTTACAATCTTTCAATTCATACTTCCATAGAACATGTTTACTTATTTACTGAATTATGCAAACTTTAAGCATTCTAGGGAAATAATTTCTAACAGAACGGAATTCTCATATGAAAGATGTAAGGAGATATACTTTTAAACTTAACAATATTCATAAAAAACATGTTTTTGCTGTTCATTTTTGTATTCCAATAGTTATTAAATTAAGTTAAAGACATACTTATTAACTCTTCAACACTTCTTTGTTAAATAAGCAAGCATGTGTTTTCATTCAATCTACTAACTTCATGAAATTATTTTAAAATGAAAAGGAATTTACCAATGCAATGCGCATTCATACTTCAAAGTTTACAAAACAAAAGAAAAAGGTAAAATTAAAAATAAAAAGTAATATTTCAAAGTAAAAAACTGATAAAACCAAAAATAATCCAACATCATTTATAGAGGATGAACAAGAAATGAAATGTACAAACTCAAGAACTCTAAACAGTCCAGTAAGAATGACTCACTTCATAATATTGCTGCATAAAAAGAGAAGAACAATAAAATCAATAACTATTTTTCTTTAAAACTGCTGCACAAACACATACATGCAACTTTGTATACGCGTCAGTATGACATATGTTACATATATGTTAATGTATTGATCTTGCTCTGACTTACCTTTAGTTTTTCTCTTTCCTGAATCATATCCTTATAGGCAGAAGCAAGCTGTTGAAATAAAAGCAACATGTGTTGTTTTATTTCTCATAAAAACTTGTTTGCCCCACACACACGAGAAAACAAATGTTTACTTTAGAGTTTCCCTCTGAACTTTAATAACAATGTGTACAAATGAAACATGTATTAGTTTTTTTTCAAATGACATAATATGCACCAAAACAAAATATATAATTGATGAAACTTAAGTAAACATATCTTACTAGTTTACGCTGACTAACGACATAATAAATAATGATTATATTAAAACCTTAGTTGATTCTTACCTCCATAAATTTAGATTTATACTTGAAAGCCCTCTTTTCAAAACGTTTGACGAAGGCATACAAATCTTCTTTGGACACTGAGGACAGATTCACAGAGCTTTCTTCTACCTCACTCTCCACATCCGAAGGCACATAGTAACTGTGAGAAAAGCTGACATTAGGGAACAACGAGCCTTCACTGGTCATCGAACTGATAGATGATGTTCTTGACCTGCCTCCCTTGGGGGTCACATCACCTCGAACTGAGCTCATGTCTGATGCAGTCTAAAGAAAAAAAAAACATTTTGTGTAAAAATTACAAATAAAATATAATACCTACAAACACAGACTATTGCTACCTGAAAGGTTGAGGACGTCATGAAAATGGCACAAAACAACACAGCAGTCATTCTGGTATTGCAAGTTTAAAAATACCTGCAATCATTTTTCCCCTCTGAGTTAGCATTGAAAAAAAAAAGTATCAACACATAAACATGGGCTCTTTCATATGAGGGCTGATCATCAGCTTATTAGCTCAAAAAAGTGACTGTTAAAACTTAGCATCCAATAAAAATAAACCATAAAGCATCTACTACAGCTGATTTGTTCCGTATCCTTCACTGTTAAACTCGACAAATGCGGTGAATTTGTACTCTTTAATTGCATAAATACTTAGGCTGTGAACAAATGTGGAGGTTCGGTATCTCAAGCTAAGTAAAGATATCTTTATTGTTTACAGTCATATTGCAGATTCTTTAACTTTACAATACTTTATTACCTGTATAATGGTGACACAAGGGAAAGGATTAAAATATTTCACTGAACAAAAAAATCATTAAAATTTCCTTCCTCTAAAATTGAAACTTAGAATAAATTAGTAATAAAACTTATCACACCAACCTCGTACTGTGATGTCTCTGGTCCTTCAGACAGAGGAATATCAAACAGTTTTCCAGTTGGCACACTCCGTGAGGAATTATCATTCCTTGAAACTGGTGAAGTTTCACTATGATTCTCTTCATTTTGTCTTGGTGACTGGTTTGGAAGATCTTTTTGTGGGGTGCTCTCCGCTAGAGGCTTTCCAATGGAATCGTTGGAAGTATTCTTTTCATTCCCATCCTCTCCCTGAAAGAATGATAGACAGAGCAGAGAAACTTGAGCAAGTTACTCTAATAACCATTGATCATTAAGTAGGCATGTGCCATATTTTTTACAACACAATGAAAATAGTTGAAATGAATCAAATTCATCCAAATGAATTCCAGATGATGTTAAAAGGCAATTTACTTTCAAAGTGTCAGGGCAATTAATTTTTTTTATGAAAAATTATGATTAAAGACTTGGACAAAATATTTCTGCCACGAGTGAATTCCGAATTAATATAAATGATTCTCCCAACATGAATTCAGGAATAAGCTGAGCAATAAAACCCAAAGTCCCAAATCTTGCCACTTACATCTTATTTTTGCATGTGAAAAATTGTACTGATCGCCAACAAGATTAAAGGAAATATCCAGTCTATCACTCAAAAGAAAAAAAAAACTTTCTGTCAACACCTACAAGAGTTCCATAAAGTCGGAGGTTAACGTGATATTAACAACATGAAGGAGAACATATATATAACTTTTAGATCACCTCCTAGACAGGACACTAGCCAGTATCCAATTTGCACCCTTGGTGGGGAGAAGAAAAAGATAAAGTATCTATTACAAGGATACACCATGGTCCTGTTTAGATTTGACCCAGGACTCTTGACTTTTCAGCCACTGCACCACCCATTAAAATAAACAAACAAGAAGTAAAAAGCAATTCATGACACTTCTAAAACAAGACAATAAACTCTTGGCTGAGTATTCTTTGTTTTCAACTTGAATTAAAAGCCTCCTGAGAAAAAAAACACCAACATTTTCAAATACCGGCATTCTGTTGCCATTGTTTCCATGTCGATGCAATATAAATTGCTTTTCATAAATCTTCTCTATCAATGCAAATGGGTAATCATCGACCTAGAATTGATGAGCTCTCAAGAATAACAGTTGACTTATTCAATTACATGTCAATACTACTTATGTTATTTCTATTGAAAATATTTACAAAAATTGCCATGTTCAGTAGACATTGCTGACAGGCTAAGAATAAGAGTGACAGTTATACCTAGCATCAATGGCAGTATCACAATCTTTGCCAGATCAAGTAATAAAAAAAATTCATAACATCAAAAATTGTGCCTACTACAGATTCACACAAGATCAATTTAATACCAGTATTTAATTATCGCAGGCAGCACAAATTAATTCCATTTTGAATATCACAAGACAAATAAAAGACCTGCAAGCCCATTTTGTTATTTTCAAGATATTACGTTCTTGCCTGTCACAGGAAAAACTCACATCAACAATAAATTCTCTCGGTTTTGTTAGTAATGCATTTTTAAATGTGATCACATTCATAATAGTAGAGTCTATAATCTGGTTTAGATCCACCTGGACCAAAAAACAGTTCAATTCACTATGCATGGGATTAGCACTTATCCTATTGAATATGGAAGCACAAAGAAAAGGTGTTTTTCAGGTGCTTTCCAGTTCAGGAATGTAGGTTATTCCCCTTTCTCACCATTGTGAATTACAACTTTATAGGTAAATGGACATCAATAAACCATCTTATAGAACCAAGAAGTCATATTACTTTTGAGCTGCTGGGTAGCTGATAAAAATGAGTGCTTTATCATAAACTTTACGACAGTTTTCGACCCATTAAAGGATCACCTCTATTGAATTGAATTCAAAATTTCTGGGTCAGAGTGAATCTGACACACACTACAGCTAAAGTAATTTGCATGTTCTTTTTCCTATTATTTAAGCTACAGGTACTGGAGTGCCGAGTGCTCACTACCAACACTGAATCGGATTGAAAGTGTGTAGCACAAGTATTTACAAGAAAAAAAGAAAAGACCAGATGGTATTTACTCGGCATGATGGTGGTATCTTATCTGGGCAAGTTTAAACAGAGCCTTCTATTTCTTCTTTGTTTCCCATTTTAGTCTAGATCAGTCTGTCTTGAACTGAATCTCATCGTCATTTCAGCCATAAAAACAAGAAATCATTGGTTTTCAAAAGTGCTGGTATCATCCTCATATTATCTTAAAAATAAAAGTCAGTTATGTGCAGTTGTCGTTCAGATTGTGGATATTTTGTAGTTTTATAGCATATAATGAATTATAGTGGGAATTTCGTTTCATTTTTACAAGATAAGAGCGATTAACAATGGGGCGACTGTTGTTTGAAATCACCTGATGAATAATAGGCAATTCTGTAAAGTAAAGTTAAGAAAATTTCCTTTAAAAAAGGCCTACGAGGCCCAGAGAGCCGGAGCTCATCCCGGTTTCGGTAGCGTGGAGTGGAATTGAAGATTTTTACATCATCTCCTAGACAGGACGCTAGTCTGTGGTAAGGAAATTCTGTAGATGCCCTATTTATCACTGGCTGAGCAATTCAAGAATCTTCTAATCTCTGTGTTTGCTTCCGCTGTGTGTTTAGCAGCGGTTCTTCGTGCTCTTTTATTCATCAACAGCTGAGCACAGCTTCATCCTACATAACTTCATGCATTCCTATTTACTATATTACATAACTGCATGTTCTTCAAGTCATCTTTGGAAATGTTGGGAACATCATGCCTTGTCCCTGAACCAAAGTGAGTGTTTTTGTTGCTCTTTATGCGTCCCAAACTTACGTAAACATGGATTCTCTTTCTTTTGTGTTTTTCCCTGGGATGATAGAAGGCATTCAATTCAAAAGCCACTGCTAAGAATACACCACTTAACCCTAGCCCACTTAGAAGAGGTGTAGCAGACCCCAACGGAGGATGCTTATCCTTTTTTTTTTTACTTCCTGTTCCCTCCCCCCAAAAAACTCAAATGGGACAGAGGGCCTGACAGAACATAATTTCTCCAATATGGAAAGGTAATTGAAGTTTGATGCTGGTCTGCAAAGTGCAAGTAAGTAGAGCTAGGCCTGTACAGTGTATTCATTATTATGTCTCCTTGAAATTATTGGTGAAATGAGGACGTTGGGAAAGTAATTTAGGGCTTAGGGCACATTTGAATGAAGTTGGAAGAGGATGCAAAATGCAAAGACTGCTTTCACTCTGTTGACTGTCAGCTTGCGTGCAGCGCTCAGCTGATGCACTCCAATTATTTATTTCCTGCAGTGCCACAGTTTGAGTAATCAGTCAGGTTTATTTGTTAGTGTACTTAACTGTGTAGTGGAGCCACCTCTTTAACTCTGAAACTTCATCACTTTCCACGCTTTTATTTCAGTGAACAAGCAGACTGCGATTATCCTTTATCGATAAAAACCTCGCAATTCCTATTTCATGAGTTTAGGATAATGAAAGGTTTTAGACTTCTAATAAACATTGGTGGTGTGTTGGTGAGTCATAAATAAATGTGAGGCTATTCAATTTTAACTCTATTATTATCGTCATCATTAATATCATCACAAGTCACAACAACACACCTTTGAAATCGCTGAAACAGCTGCTCTAGACTGAGCAACTCCTTGCTCTAGTTTCTTCTTTAGGTTTTTAAACATTCTACCCTTCAGCTATTTTCTTGTCGTTTCACACTGTGTTCTCTCCGAGGTGCATATAACACGGAACCAGCGCATGCCATACACACACTGTGTTGTTATGTGTGTGCTTCAGTACTGTGAGTGTTGACACGTCTTTCGGTAAATCAAAAACAATAATCAGTCATGTGGAAGTGACACTCTAACTCCGCCCACTAATAATGTTTAATATGTTGTGATAACATTTTGTACATTTTTGTTGTGCATTGATTAATATTAATTTATTTGTTTGGAATTTCTGAAACTTTATTTGAACTTTAAGAAATTACCGAGTTTCTTCTTTTTGGAAAGCAAAAGTCAACAACCATGCGCAGCTCTGTACATCCGGGTGCTTATCGGCTCAAAACATGAAGGAAGGCCTAGCAGGCTTTCTTCCTCATAGTGGACTTGAGATTTTCTACAGAAGCTCATTGCTTGAAAGTTGTTAAAATGTTGCCTTTCATACCCCTCTTTAAAACATGAATATTTGTATTCAGACGGTCTATTTCGTGATATACGTGCTTACCAATTAGGTCATATTAAATTCCAGTATAGATCTTACTAACTGAGAAACCTGCCTTGGCCAGGCCGACGAATTGATTGACAATTGACGGGGAAGAATCAAGAAGACAAGAGGAGGAAGGGGAAGGAGGCAGGGCAATAGGTAATTTTAAGCAGACATTTTCGAAGAACAGATTTTTTTGCAAGGTGCAATCAGCTGTTTCAGTTTAAATGGGTCTTTTGCATTCCAATGCATTTAAGTTGTTAGATAATGAATCTGAATACCTGAACCTGACACTACACAGACCAGACAGACAGTAGACTAGATTCTACATCTACACACTGACTACAGTGTAGACATAGATCTAGATCTAGTCATAGGCAGGTCAAAATTTACTTCATAGTCTTACATAGATTTAGATCTAGGTCTAGTTTCTAAGTCTGATAAGTTTTTTTTATGTAAGGCAAGGGCCTACACAGCCACACGCTCTCACTGTTGAGTCTAGGCAAACTAAGGTTATTTCATGATGAGGGCATTGTCCAATTTGATCAGAAATTAGTAATGAAAAAATATGCTCATTTCATCACAGTAAGTAAAGTAGTTAGAGTCAGAAATGACGCCAGATCTCCATGTAAGATTAGATAGATAGAGATCTGTTGAAGTTGAAAAAATGTGTGTAGGCCTATTATTATAAAATCATTATGACGGGTTCCATGAAACAGATTTCACCATTTAGCCTACTTTTTGAGGTCAAATTTGTCAAAATTTCAAAATGTTCAAAGGCTAACCTGTAGGGTATCATTTAAAAGAGGAAACAAAAGTCTTCCAAGATTTTCTACTTATTTGAGTGTGAGCATGTTGTGGACAGAGTTACAGGTCATCAAAGTTATCCCCCTTACTCTTGCAGAATAAAGAAGAGAATATACAAAAAAATTGTCCCAGTCCTGTTTTAATCCCAGATTTTGGTGGAATTGGATATTATTGTGTAGATTACAAAACAAAAAAAATATCAAGATGTATGCATTAAAAAATGCTCATATAATGGTGTTTGAAACTAGTAGCCTACAGAAAGCAGACTAAATGGCCTTCCCCTTATTTTCGGACATGAAGTTTTAGAAAGAAGTTCTGATTCATTAATGTCTCCATGGGCAAGTAAGGTATCCTTGTGAAGTGCACTTGAAGATCCGCTTTGAATTTTTAATCATGTCTTAGAAAGAAAATGTACAGTGTTCTCCGCCTAAGATACGATGACTGTGTTCTTAGACGGATTTTGAAGAAA
Organism: Bullina lineata; assembly: GCA_039654405.1. Taxonomy (NCBI): domain Eukaryota; kingdom Metazoa; phylum Mollusca; class Gastropoda; family Bullinidae; genus Bullina; species Bullina lineata. The sequence goes on along the minus strand of JBDFRD010146583.1, from coordinate 10,449 downwards.
AAGCGTTTGCAATTTAACAACAGAACTCAGACGGGGGCAATAACACATTTGGAGCTTCTCAGTGAGGGGTCAGACTCAATATGGGTCTTTGAGTTAGATTTTATGGAAAGGAGCCGTCTAGCATCTTGCGATCTTTTGCAGACAGGGCTAATCTAGTAGTGAATAAACATGATTTTGATAGGTGTTTAAAATTTAAGGAAGCCAATCACAGATTGATTTGGTCAGTGATGACGCTCCATTAATTTGCTAGTGACCAGTCCCCCAGTCTGAGTTGCATTGATCAATTGCAAACATCATTTTTATTTGAAATCCGGCTACGAACACGGTCATCGTGTCTCTCAAGAGACGGGTTCTTAGGGGAAGACCACTGTATTGTTGTATTACATTAGCTGCTGTTCAAATCAAGGATTTGTAATTGTAAATGTGCGTGTTCAAAGCAGAAATGTCTACTGATATTGAATATTTAGTAGTTATGTAGCTACAAGAGAAATTTTAGCTCTCATCTCTTAGGTACTATGAAATTATGAAGTGTAGGAGTGTTGGCTCTTTTTTTTCACTAAAGCTTTCAGCAAACTATAAAAGTGGCAGCCAGATAAGATTATTTTGCACCTGTGTGGTTCTGGATTGAAAGTTATCTGCTTGTAGTAAAGCAGTATTTTAAGCTGTTGTGGTAGGTATAAAGGACAGAAAAGGTTGAGGTTCATGTTCAGATGGTGTATGTGAAGCATAATGAATTTCAACATGGCCAATGATAACCTTTGACATTTGCAGCCCTGAATTTGGTCCCATCTTTGCCCTCTGTTCAGAGAGCTTTATAACAATTTTGCATAGGTTGTAAAGGTATGATGCAACTAAACCATTTGTGGCTGTATTGCAGCCAGAGATGTTCAAGGGGTTTTATACGGGTCTTCTACATCTTCTTTGCATTCTATTTGGCTCTTCACTCCTAGTGGGGAGCACTCCCAATGGGAAAAAGATTGCCAGTTTTCTTTTTTCACCCATAAATTGGAAATACAGGGTCCATACAGAGTAGTTGAAAACTATTGACAAAAAACTAATATTAAAAATTACTTATGTGGTGATCTTAAAGATGTATTTTTTTCCCCGCTCAGGTGAAAGGACAGCTGCTGTTCTGGCTCTAGTTGTGTGGAAGAAAGTGACCATCCCCATCACAAGTCAGGTGAACTTGTGCAGTTCCCAAACGTCAAAATGAGTTCTCAATCAGCTGGCCGCAGGCGTAGTAATAATACGCGCCAGTATTCTGCGGAAGATCAAGCCCTCAATATGATATCTAAAGAGGTAGGATGTAGACTGTTTTTATAAATTAGGTGTAATGCTGTCGTTTGTCTTGCATTGCTTTAATTTTGATTGTTTTTTTATGCTTATTTATGGCTTTAAACCTTTTCAACTGCGACTCATGAGAAAAACTAATGTATGCATTTGTGGTTTAAAGCGATAGCGCCAATTTTTCTGTGTAACAACAATTGCTTTCCCTGTGAAGGGGTGTTAACCATGTTAAATGTAAAATGGAATGATTTCTGGGTAGAACAAAGCAGATTTCATTTGTTTACTGTGGAATTGGTTTGAATTTGTGTCAGTATCTGACCGTTGAAGATTACATTTTTCAGTGAGACTGAATTTTTGGAAGAATGGTTGAAAGTCTGTGTGGATGTAAAAAAAAAATATTTTTTTTTATTATTAATTAAAGAGAGTGTCCAAGAATAGAACTTTCTATTTCATTGTCAATACAGGATTTGACACTTAATTTTATATAAAAATGTAACATAACAAAGTTAGAACTCCATTTAAAAAGAAATGTTGTAGCAGTAAAAGTGTACTTTTATTTTTTAAAGTAATGCTAAAATATGTGAAGCCAAATTGTTACTTCTTATTTTATAAAATCAATGGCAAAACCACATTTCCAAAAATACACAGATCATCTCAACATGCATGTAAATCATTTAACAGAAACCTAAACAAAGTAGTTCCCTGTAAAATTATAACAGTACCATGTCCGATTCATAGAATTTCAACTTCAGTTGTTTTTTCTTTTAATTATAAGATTTATGAATCATTATCGTGAAGAAAAAACCCCAATACATTTGAGAAAAGTGCATGTACCACGACATTCTAGTCATTTACATTTAGGCATATGTTAAGAAACATTTTAAGCAGTGTTGGTTGACACAGGAAAGTTTAGAAAAAATACTGCACAAAGGTTGCTGGTGCTGACCTGTCCATTTTTTGACGGTTACTAAATAAGGGAGGTAACTAAGTTCATATTACATTTTTGCATGTATTGTGGACAGAGTTACAGGTCATCAAAGTTATCCCCCGTACTCTTGCAGAATAAAGACGAGAATGTACACAAAATTGTCCCAGTCCTGTTTTAATCTCATGCCTCTTGATGGGAATAATAAGTTTAGGAATACATTGTTGGTTTGTAACAGTCTTTGCTGAGGCTGTTTTATGTATCAAGTATTGTTAAGGGTGTACCTGCGGACAGTGCTTCATATGCAGGTGTTTTATAATTCCAATGTGCATTATCCCTATTGTTATCTGCTGTTGGATGCTTTGTTTAAATATTAATTTGAAAACATACTAGTTTTACAAGTAAAAAAAAAAGCTGAGTAGTAAAGGAAATTGTTAATTTTTGTTTCTCCCTTCCATGAACATTTTGACAAATATAACTACTCTTAGAGGTTTACATTTTCAGCCTGCTTGACATTCATTAAATGTTTTTTTTTTACTCCATTAAATACATTTTTGCAAAATGGTACATAAGATCTAAGATGAGTTTCATTTTGAAAAAGTGCATATCCACCAAAATCTTTAATAATATATAAACACAAATTTTGAATGGTATGAGGCAAGACCAAACTTGTCAACCCAAAAAGTTGGCTTAGACCAGACGTTGCAGTGTGTAGAACAGATCTTCTATTTTGTTATAAATTTTCTGCAAGTTCTCGCTCACTAATAAGTCTGAGATTTTGATAAAAGCACAGGTGCAATTCAAGTGCCTTACAACTTACCAAGTTCCCGTGAAAAGCTTGTTGGGAGGATCCATAGATCTTCATGAAATTAACCCCTGGCACCACTTTGCAAAGATTTAACTTGCCAATAATAAATCGTCTTATTGGTGCATATTGGGCTTTCAAAACAGTTTTGTCCAAAAGTGTTAAAATCAAATTTACTTTAATGTGATAGGTTTTTATAAATTTCTTGTTTTTCAAATAAATCATTGTGTAGTTTTAAGATATAAATAATAACTAGATGGAGCTGATGGCAGCACTTACCTTTTTTTGGAGAGCTCTTCCGGCAATGCTTGTCAGTGTCAAGCTCTGATGTAATGTTTTACCTGCCAGGTCGTTCAACTTTGAGCTTTGATAGCAGGATAGCATGAGGATTACTTGAACTGCAGTGAACATTCAGTGTCTGTATTGTGTTGAGGAAAGAGTTATGGGTGAAGAAAAAAGGTGTGTGTGAGGGGGGAGGTTAGGATTTGTAGAACAAAGAGTTATTTCATATAATTAATTGTCGTATTAGATGCAGACTTCTTCACTGTGTAACTTACTGTCACAAGAAATCTGTTGCCAAATCTTGAATTGTTGAGTCTGTGAGTGTATGTGTGTGAGAGAGAGTTAGAGTGAGTGAGGAGTCCATGTCTGTGAATGTGAGAGCCAGAGGAAAAGGGGGTTTAAAGGGGCATTATTTAAAAAAAAAAAATTTTTTAGCTAATTTTTACCTATTTTTCTTTCAGTTCATCCACACATACCACTCACATACACATACCTTAAACAATTTTTTCTTCTTTTTTTTCACTCTCTTATATTTTAAAAACTGTCACCCACCCTTTCCTTCTTAATTACAATAGAGAGAGTTGAACATTCATTGTTCTGTGTAAATTTGGATTAAATTGAAATGGGGGGGGGGGGGGGGGGGGGGTCCCCCCCCTTTTTTTAAAATAATCTTTTATAAGAGGGATCATAGGGGTGGGGGGACAGGTATGTAATAATTTATTTTATGGAGGGCGGGAAAAGAAAGGCAATAAAATCTTGCTGGGCCGGCTCTGGAGTGAGTTAGTGGGCTCCATCCATTATGTGGGATGTTGACAGGCCATGTCATCTTGTGTCCTTCTGTGGTGCTAACATTACCTTCACACAAGCTGTGAGACCCCAGTTTGGGTCAACTAAGGTGATTTCATAAAGCAGCTATGTCTTGAATATGTGGAGGGAAAACCCCATGTTGTTATTCTACTGGAATTTACTGATTTGAATTAGGTGATAATGATAGGTGGTGTGCCATATTTTTTTCTTTTCTTATAATTTAAAAATGTAAAGATGATGTAATAGAAAATTCAAAATATATAAATTTACTTTTTGTAATTTTAATTGTCATAAATTTTGAGAAAGCAACTTTCTTGTAATTTTTTCTTTTATTTTCCCCACTTTTTCCCCCCTCTCATTTGGCCCCGTTATTTAATTAGAAAATTAATTAATATAAGTTTGATGAAAAGAATTATAGTTTAAAATAAAATTTTGTTTGTTTTCAGGCTGAAGCTCGTTTAGCAGCAAAGAGGGCTGCAAGAGCAGAGGCAAGAGAAATTCGAATGAAGGAAATAGAAAAACAACAGAAAGAGGTAAGCCTAACCATCTGAAGTTAATTATTAAAAAGAATTCTAATTTTCAACAGAATTTGTTATGATAAGTTAAGTAAGGGAAAGTTTTTATAAGTTGTGCTTATGACTTGAATGGACTACCCATACCTTTCATTAAATTAGAAGAAAAATTTCAGGTGTAATGTTCATGGACCTGCAGCAGAATATTCCCAATTCTCAATTTATATTTATCTTAGTGAATGTCTAGAGCCCTGATGAAACCATGGTGAGAGCTTCGTATGTGTAACATACTTTTGTGCCCGTTTTTCAGTCTGAAGACAAGCAAGACCGGATATATGAGCTCACCAGTGATCATGCAGCGGCAAAGGTGTGTACAGATTGGTGAAATCATTTATTAAAATATGAGCATGTCTTGAATTTTCAGACAGGTGTCTAAGCAAAAAAAAAAAAAAAATCCAAACAAGAGCTTTGTAACAGAAAATGTTTCAATTCATGATAATAAATAAACAGTATCCTGAAGAAATGAAGAAGGCAAGACAGTGGTAATGAAATTATCCAGGAAATTTTCAGATCAAATTTCTTTTAGAGTTTATTTGTTTTAACCCATGTTTAGCGGAAAGTGCAAATTAGCTGGTGAGTTTGTGTTTGAGGTTAAACTGTGTGTCACTCTGTTCAAGGTAGCAAAAACTTGGCGTAAATGGAAGCTGACTCTTAGTGCCATCATTTTTTAAAACACATACTTGTAATAATTTGCCTTTACTTATTGTTGTGAGCATAGGTTATGTGAAAAAGTTGGAGAACCAGTTTACACCTCCAGACTAGAAGTAAAAATGGGTGTCTGAAATGTCAAAGAGATGAACCGTTTAATTCTTTGCCCTTTTTGGTAGCCAGGTTACCATTTCTTCAAAGATTGTGTGTTAATTTTTTTTTTCTTTTTTAGAAAGAAATAGATGAAGGAGAGTGACTATGACTTTGTATGCCCAAACCTATCATGCTCATTATTGTGTATCAGGTTCGACAGCAGCTGTCAGGATCAAGAAGAGGTAGCACGGAGTCCACAGGATCAACCACAGATTCAAAAGATGCAGAATACAAGGTAAGACTTACTGGAAGTGACACCAGAATTATGACACATTTTAACTTTGTAGCTTTTTTTTTTTTTTACAGTTTTTTTGGGTTTTTTTGTCTCGCTTTTTAGCACTGATTTTGTGTCCGTGTGTGTGTAGTTCTCTGTATTAAATTAGTTCTGTGTATTGTTTTTTAATTCTGTGTAGTCCAGTCTGATTGAAAAAAAAAACTAATGGTGGATAATTCTCTGTAAGGAAGCAATGTCTAAAGATACCACAGATGCCTGCGAGTCAATTCTGATAAAAGTAATCTTTGAGTGAGGTGCCTTTGGTTAAGATAGGATTTTAAGCTCAGTTTTGTATCAAACAGAAGGGTCAGTTCACAAATCTTGTGTATGTGGCAAGAGAGTTCAGCATCTTTAAAGAAATTTCTGCATTTTAATCTCTGGTTGTTAGTGAGTATTCCTGCAAATGCAAAGGTTAGAACTTAGCATCACAATGATTGATGAAAATCATGGTGAGCAGAACTTTAAATTGAAATGGAAGTGAAATGGATTAAAAGATTGGATACTTGGATGTGCTGACCTATCATTTGTTATTTATCTTCTAACAGAAGTACGATGATATTTATTGACCCCAAAGATTTTCTTATGTTTATTTATTTTTTTTATGTGAAGAAAACTGTGTCCTTGAAATTAGCTTTGCTGTCTTGGATTTAATTTTTGTGGCAGTGTGCAGTTGTCTGTGAGACACACATTCAATGTCTTGGATGATGATAGTGGATTGGTTTCATCTGACTGTCTGAGCACACTGATTATTTGTGAAACTGCACCAACAAATATTTTACTTTCTCCTTTGCATTCTTTTTTTTTTTTTTTTGACTGAATTTTCTTTTTTTTTTTCTGCGATGAGTCATATTATTTTTTGATCTCATGTGTATTATTTTTATATATTATATATTGTAATCATGGTTGGTTTGCTCACTGTTGCCTGTTTCAGCGCTACACTATATATTTTTGGCTAATTAATGCTTTCTAATATAGAAATTTCGGGTGTGGGTTTCTTTTTTTTTTCAACAATAGAAAAGCTTTGTTTATTTTCACTAATAACGATGTGCCAAGGTTTATTGTATCCTAGATTAGAAACTTAACATTCTTTTTTTTTTTCTGTCCATTAAATGAAACTTGAGAATGTGAGTAAGATATTTCTGTAGGTAAAAATTTAGTTTTCTTCTTTTTTTGTTACATAGAAACCTTTGTGCAAAATAGCGGGATTCTTTGTTGTGCCTGTTTGTGCTGTTTGGTTTGTTGCATATCGACAGTGTTATGCTCTAACCGTGTAACTGGAAAAAGTTGGCATACTCTGATTTTCTGTCCAAATGGGTCAGGAACCCCCTCCGCAGGTTTTCCATTAATATCAAAGGTCATCAGGCACTATAAATAGAATAAAAACACATGTGATCTAAACGCGCATGATGAAAAATCCGCCAAGAATCTCATTCTATGCGTGTATCTGGAGCACAAGATATCTTTTTAGTTACACGCATAGATTGCATCATTTTGTGAATAACATTGCCACTCTAACCGTGTATCGGCATAAATATTGAGTTGCACGTATAAAGTCTATCATCGTATGATTACTTCTGCCTCGTTAATCATCAATATTTGGGGTGATAACCACACAACTGGCAAATCAACTTAATCAACAAATCAGAAATCATTGACGTTAAAACGAAGCAAAGTATGATTTTTTTTGTCTCCTGAAAAAACATTCTCGAAACCAGTGACACGGTTATATTATGACACCGTCGATATTTTCAAAGTGTCCATATTTTGGACTATCTTTCAATGAGGACATCATCAGTCCGTTTCTAAAAGAATTCTTTTCATGTATCTACTTATAAAAAATGATGATGACAGAAGAGAACTTATAAGCTGGTAAGTAAATGGAATTCATCTTCAACTTTTGCTTGAGTGCATGATATATTGCATTGTTCTCTTGTCATGCAAGTCGTAGGTGGAATCTTTTGAATGCATTATATTATTGCAGGATCCATTGTTACATCCTTCCTGTTTTAACATCAATCACAAAGCAAAATGGCATGTGGAAAAAAACCGACGGAGAAAGATATACTCTTAGATTGTACATCATCATCATGAATGTGATTTAAAAATTAAAAAAAAGGAGTTTGAATTAACCTGTGTTGATGGAACCTGTATTTACAAATTTTGAACTGCTCTTTTGAGAAAATACTTACAAAAAAATACATTAGTAGTTGCCATGATAATGATGACTTTTTAGTTGGAGTACAAGTACTCTCAAATTGGAATTTATGGAAGAGTTCCTGATTTCAAGCTTTAAAGTAATAAAATGAGGGGGAAAAGCTACAAATGGAATTTTTCTTCATTTTGTAAGAAACGTATAGTTTAGTAAGTTTATTAATTATTCATTTTTTAAACTACAAATAAGAAAACTACCTGCCCTGCATTTGTTGAATGTTTCCTGTGAATACCTTTCCTCCAAAGTCGTGATACCTGATGTAACACCATCGTGCTGCAGAAAATGTCTGTGTTTTTTCATAGTTTTTTTTACCAACAGCCAAACTTAGTAGATTTTGATACGCAGGATGCAGAGTACATGTGTAGTATTTGAAAAAACTCATCACTTAGGGTTTTTTTTTTGTCCATTTTGTATAAATATTGAATGCTTATTCTTATATTCGAATAAATTAATTCCCGTAATTTTGCAATGCCCCCTTGCAAATTTTGGGATCTGCTCCAACTGACATGCTTTCCATGAGGAGGGTTGGGCTAGTGACAGTTGACTTTAAAAAATTTTTTAAAGAACAATAAGTAAAACGGTCTTTTTTTGTCATTATTTTGTGCGCTTCAGCATGTAATAATAGTAATAATAATAATAATGATATTGATAATAATAGTGTGGATGACTATATAATAATAGTGTTATTAAATGCAAAACTATATTACTAAAGGTTTCCTTATTTTGAAAGCCATCAAAGTACTGACTTAAATAACTTATTAACCCATTTGAAAGTTTTCATACCTCAGTCCTTGAAGCTTTTCTTACTTAATGCGGATAAAACTTTAATTTTGCGCTTACAGAAGTCATTGTATCGATCGCTGCTTATTCTTTTTCTGTATTATCTGCTGGCATTTCTTTGTCCCATGTATCTATTGTAAAGTTCGTAGGAGCCATCAGTTTTCATGCATGCATGGCAAATCGTGGATATATTTCATGCTCTTCTTCCAAGTAAACTCTACGTACAGTTGTGTTGAATCTCAGTTTGAAATACAGTAGACAATGGTGAATTCGAAAATGGCTGACTCCAAACACTGAAACAAAAAAAAGGGCGCCCCAATTTTCCCTTCTTCTTTTTGTTAACTAGCTCTGAAATGAAATGACACCCTCGCTAATTTGAAAAGGAAGGCATCAAATCTTGTGACCAAAAGGTGAATACTGTAGGCCCACCCTGTACACTTCTCTAAACACCCATCTTTGTCATATTTTCCCCTAGAACCTAACTTTCTTGCTGCGATGATTTATAGGCTTTAAATAGCAGCGGTACAGACTTCTTGCCTTCAGTTATGGAACCAGGATAGGGGAGGAAAGGACTAGAAGTCTAGAGATGAAAAAAGAGTGATAATAGGCGCGGCAGTTGGTAACGTCTTTTCAACGTGACCGCTTCTTCCCCGACCTACTATTTTTTTCTTTTTCTAAGCCCAAAACTAACTTTTTTGTTCTTGTAAGCCTAGGCTAAATCGAGTATGTGTAAAATGACTTAAGACATTTCAAAGCCAAGCAACGCCAGTCAATGTAGTTTGTATCATGCGTTTGCTAGGCGTAATGTCATGAACAAGAAAGGAAATTGTGCCGGATTAGTTTTCAATTCATACAAAATCTAGCGCTGCTTGAATCCAGCCCCCTTTGTCATTACATGCTCATCACTTACATTGCTCGTACGTTGCATTAGATAGTCAAACAAAGTGACTTTAATGTATCCAGGACAAAGCTATGATGCAATTTTTTAATGAAGTGGCTCAAGATGAGAAATAAATAAATACATTTTAATGCATTCTTTGTACAATCACATCAACTGTTAGTCTATGTTATAAGAAAACAGATAAAAATCAGGGTTTTTTAGACCTCCTTTAGCTTAAACAAACTATCGCTAATTCGAAAATAAACCTGAGTCCCACAGATTTCGCTTTAGCCATTGTCTACTGTTCTTGAAAAGAAAGGTGAGAGAGAGGAACAGTTCAGAGTATTTCTTTTGTATACCTCATGTTATCTGTCTTTGTGTAATCATTAAATCGTAAGGCAGGGTGAAAATATTGTAGGTGTGTAATATCTTTAAACATGATTTTATGCTTAAGAGAACTCAGCTGAACTGAGCTAAAACATTGATAACCAGCATAAGGTATTGACAGAGCAGCATGTCTATGTATTACATTATGCATGAGCCTCAGCATTTCTCTGCCATAGTGTGAAATGATCATAAAATACATTTTTAAAGGCAATAATTTTTAACAGTTTGAAATGAGAGTGAAACCTTACTCCTCTATATCTACTCTCCCCCCATCCCACCCTACCCCAAAAGCTCTGGAGACAAAAAACAGTGTAAAATAAGATATATTTTTGCCCCATCTGTAAAATGTTTATTGACATTCTCTCTCTCTCTCTCTCTCTCTCTCTCTCTCTCTCTCTCTCTCTCTCTCTCTATCTATCTCTCGCTTTCTTTTTCTT
>JBDFRD010146472.1:0-12493 GCA_039654405.1 Bullina lineata | reverse complement strand
CATCAGTCCACACCGTGTCATATGCAGCTGAGAGATCGATTAGCACTGTGCCAGTTTTTTCTTTATTCTCAAAGCCATAGAGGAGGAGAAGGTAAAAGAGGGGGGAAGAGGAGGTAGAAGAACTAGACGAAGAGTAAGAGAAGATGAAGTAGAGGAGAAAGGGATAAGGATAAGAATGTGAAAAGCCCCCCACCTGCTGCATGCCCTGGAGAGCGTTCTGCAAGGCTCTGATCTGCTTGTCCCTGCTGTCCAGCTCCTGGTGACCCTCCTGGCGGACCATGTCCACTTCATTCTTGAAGGCCTCCATCTGGCACTTGAGGGCGTCATTCTCCTCCTTCAGCTTCTGGGTCTCAAGACTGTCTGCAAGAGGGAACCATTAAAAAAAATCATCAAGTCTTTATGTCTGCCAAAGACAAATATACCTGAAGTATTTTGTTTTGATAAACACAGCACACGTTCCCTTGGAAATGTCACAAATCAGAATACACAAACTCCAGCAACTGCAGTCATGCTAAAACAGAGAGAAGTTATCATTTAAATTTTCAAAGGACAAATCTGCCTAAAGTGCTTTTTATTGATAAACACGGTTTTTGGCTAGACATTCCCTTGAAAATGTTGCAATAGCAAATAGAACATCTCCCACAATTCATGGTATACAGGACAGGATGCATCAAACTGATTTAGTATATAATGACAATGACTAATGCTCCGAGTACATATCACTATAAGCTGATTCAGGAATATTTACACTGAGTAGAAAAATAACAGTAAATGAAGAAAGTCATACATACATCAAGATTGCCCTCTCCAATTTTAGTCCATACTTCTGCCTTATGGATTTGTTTTGCTGCATTATAGGTATGTGAATGACTCCTACTTTTTACATTGGTTTACTATCCTTCATTTCTTTATTCCATTAGCCAAGCACCAGACTCACCACTTTCCGAGTGAGTGCCCATATTGCGCTTTTTGGCTGCAGAGGGACCTTGACTATCAGCTGATTCCTCCTCCTCATCCGAGAAATCCATGTCCTCATTGCCTTTCTCTCCATCCCCCTTGGAAAGGGATGCTTCTTGACTAGCCCGCACCTCCTGAGGATTGGAATGTATATTTGTGAAGGCCATGTCAGAAGAGACAAACACACCTCAGTCTTCAACAGAGATTTTCTGGTTTTCTAGCAATCCCTACCATTACAAAATTGAGAAGTATATATGTACAAGGCAGACACATACACAAAGTGTCAGATAACTTTTTCTCTTTTCATTTTCAGACATGAGAAGAAGGTGAAAAATACTGAAGGACTACAGAGGAGATATAAGAAAAGCTTTATTTGTATTTTCTTCTTTTATTTCAAAGAGAAGAAGAAAAAATCCCAGAACTGTAGTACAGGAGAATATGGGAGAATTGTTTTGGATTAATTCATCAATGATTACAATATAATAATAAATTATTACAAATTACAGTTTGCATTCTACAAGATAGCTACTATTAAACTTTTTTAATAAGAACTCAGCACTGAAGTAAACTCCAAGACCACAGGTGCTTCTGTGGTCTGACTCCAACTGAGAACCGCTGAACGCAATGAGGAAGAAAATCAAAACAAGCACAGACACATTGTGTCAACTGTGTCTGCTTTTCCTCCGGCTTGAGCTGAAACGTCCCATCATCTTACCAGTACAGCCTTTGCGATGGCTTCTTTGTAAGGAAAGGCTCTAGGTATTGATAATGCTAACAAGCAATTTTTTCAAAGTCCAGTGTACTATACCTTCCATTCCTCTATTTTAAGACAATGCAGATCATTGCAAGTTAGAAGCACAAAATATTCCCAGGATGATGTTCTCTATTAAACTGTATTAAGACAAAGTTTACAGAAGTTAAAAGTGAAAGCCATTTTCAACGCACTTACTCCAAGGCAGAACAGTAAGTTTCATTTTTTCTTTAAGCCCATGTGACACATAATTCATGTTTTCTTGATGTGAATAAGGCAAGAATGTTTTTCAAAATCCATGTCTCAACCAGCATTTTGCTTTGAATTCATGCACTTTTAAGAACACAGGGCAACATAATTTAGAAACTTAAACAAAATTATTTTTAATACTTACGCTTTTTTAAAACTTAGCTTTGTAAATTAAGAGACAGTCAGTTTCACAGAATTTGAGAAAGGGAGCAACAATTTTGTTATAAAAGAATAAACTCCCATGGGCGACTGACAGTGTTGATTATGCCATCTCCTTTCTCATCTTACCAAATTCCCCCAAGAAAATCATTTGAAAAACTGACTGCTCATACCCTAACCACAAAAGGGTTATCACCTACCTTCCTATGCCCACTTACCTTTCTTTCACAGTTCAGAGCACGAACTTTAACCCTTTTGTGCTCTAAATACAGAACAAGCACCCACCAAGCAGGACTAGTGGAACACAAATTGTTGTTGAAGAACCTCAAGCTAACAAAGTTCAACAACAAGGTGGCAGTATGAAGCATTGAGCCAAGAGTTCAAAAATAGGTTCTTTTTCTTCCCTATAATTTGGACAGCCTAAAACTTCTATGAGAATTTTAGTAGCTGATTGGAATCCTTTTCACACAAATGTCCCAGTTAAAACTCTTCTTCAGTCTCTCAACATGAGACCGAACCTATACTTCACTAATTTTCTTAAATATCGTTTAAGCAATGTTGCTGAGACTTTACACAACATACTTTTTTTTCTGCCACCATGTTTTAGCCAAAACATATAATTTTGCTTTTCATACTTCAGTAACTTTCTGCCTCGGTCACAAATACTGGTACTCTTCAATTTAAACAATCAACGGAATATGAAATGAACGTTTTTTAATTGCTCTTTGAATTCAAAATTTTTTTTAAAATCTGAGGTCTGGCAGCTTCTGGATATGATCATTTGTCGGTCTTTATCAAAATGTAGTCATGAGTCATTACAGGAAAAAATAAATATTTGAGAACAGCCAAAAGTAAAAGAACAACTTCTATAAACCATAAAGAAATCAATGTCTTTAGTGGGCAAAGACTATGTCTTAGTCTATGTGCAAATGTATGCCAGATAGAAAATACTTTGCACCAACAAGCCAAATGTGATAACTTGCTTTTCATCCTAGTTTATCTGTCACCTGTGTTCCACTACTCGTGCAAGGACTACATACAACACATGTAAATTAAATGGCAGTACTTTCCTCACATCTCAAGGTATACTACAAAGGTAACTCAGATTTATGACATCACACAGTGACTTATTCTATCATTGCTTACAAGGGTTGAGATTAAAATAATATATAAATAAAAAAACGTTTGTTCCATACTGGCTGATAGAGATGAACGGATTTGTCCAATATTTGCTTTTGTAGTTTTTCCATGTCAGTTTGTTAATAAAAATGAGACATAACCTGTGTTACCTTTGCAAAATTCATTATTTTCTTTCACGACTAAACAAAATATGTTGCTGTGCAATGAAGATCAGGATACGAAAAAGAAAGCTTGACACAGCATCATACTTTTCAGAGAACCATTTGCAAGAGGCGGTCAAGTTACATGTATTCATGAAGCAGTGCATTCTGGGGATTTTTTTTTCAATTACATGTTTTTCTTATTTGTTTGTTTGTTTTGGTTTTTTTTTTTTAGGGGGGGGGGGAGTTAAACAAAATTTTCAAAATTCAACTTTTAATCATTTTAGAGTGTTTTAGACTTCTGCAGACAAAAATCTTTCAGTCCAGTCCCAAAAGAGTATGTGTGTGTGCTCCTTGCATCAGGTGAGTCCTAACAACAACAGCGGCACGCTGAACCGCTGTGTGCACTACCTGTGCCTGGCGCTGCCAGGTGTCGATGTTCTTCCGCTGAGCCTTAGTGAAATGGTCCCAGCACTTTTGTTTGTGGGCTGCGGCTAGAACCCGCTCTACCTGACAGACTAAATGGAGAGGGGACAAGGCAGTGAGCACAGTGACGCATCTGATATCTCACGAACACACAGCCAGACCCTGCTCTACAGCACAGTAACACATGAGATTCTACAGTAACACATGAGATTCCACAGTAACACATCAGATTCCACAGTAACACATGAGATTCTACAGTAACACATGAGATTCTACAGTAACACATCAGACTCCACAGTAACACATGAGATTCCACAGTAACACATGAGATTCCACAGTAACATCAGATTCCACAGTAACACATGAGATTCTACAGTAACACATCAGACTCCACAGTAACACATGAGATTCTACAGTAACACATCAGACTCCACAGTAACACATGAGGTCCTACAGTAAGACATCAGACTCCACAGTAACACATGGGATTCCACAGTAACACATGAGGTCCTACAGTAACACATCAGATTCCACAGTAACGCATGAGATTCCACAGTAACACATCAGATTCCACAGTAACACATCAGATTCCACAGTAACACATCAGACTCCACAGTAACACATCAGACTCCACAGTAACATATCAGATTCCACAGTAACAAATGGAATGACTCAAAGCTACAAATACTGCCACTCGTGTATTGGCCTATTCAGCCACAGGCAATGCTGCCCTTAGGGACTGTTGTTTGACATTCCAGTTCAGTACCAAATCAAATATCTCAAAAGCACAAATAAAACAGCATAGTAGCATGTCAGGCGCCTCACAAATCAACATGTATAGAACGCTTTTTGGAACAAATAAAACGAATCACATATTTTGCAACATACAGCTACATACGAGACAGTCAGACCAGTATTGTGAATTGAAAAACACTTGCAATCAGGACTTCCTCTGAATTAGTAGTGGAAGGAAGAAGAAGGAGGAGTAGGAGTAGGAGGAGGAGGAGGAGAAGCGAGGAGGAGAATAAGGATGAGGAAGAGGAAGAGGAGGAGGAGATATCTCGCATACACACATCCAGACCCTGTTAAGAACAGAGAACACCATACACTTCACAAAGACAAAGCTTGAACTCCCTCTACCGTACAGTAACACATCACACACATTAGAAACACAGAGCTAAAAAACTGCAAAAGACCACAAACAATGATACTGATGCATCAAATTTCTCAAGAACTCAGGTCAAACCAGCTTAAGTCTACAATAACCACCAGACTGCAATATGTAATATAAAAGAGTACTTTGAACCTTACCTAGTATGAACCCAAGATATTCAGAATATTTCTTTTTCTTTCCAACGCGTTTGAAATTATATGGTCTTCTCAAAACAGAATACAACACCATTCTTCTTGCATTTAAAATACATTTTGCCCTTTTGTTAATCCCTACCAGTACGCTTGCCTTTCCTTTTTGCTAAAAAGAAAAAAATAAGAACAAGCGTTTTCTTTAGAAAGCCTTTTTTAAAGTGATGCAGCATATTTGAGAGTAAAAAGTTGAACAATCCTGAAGCGAGAGGGACACGAATGTTGTTGGTTGAATGTCAACGCGGCCAACACATTTTTTTTTCAAGACTTTTCTGTCTCAATATTTCTCACGTCCCAAATTTCTTTAACTTTGCGTTAACTCTTCACGTCACAATTTGCACTTGGAATGTAATGGACTTACCTTGAGACAGGTCATGTGGACATACAAACCCAGGTCTGAGTGAAGGAAAGCCTGTCGCTGCATCCAGAGCCTAGAGTCACCATCTTCTCTTCAGAGAACTGCTGTCCATTTCATTTGGTAAGAAAAACATGAACAACATCCCCGACCTCCTTTCCTTTTCCTCCCTTTAGCAAACTGTTACATAAATGTGAAACCATACTTATCCTTTAAAACCTACCAGCGGGTTGAACTTCTAACTTCCTTTTCAAAACAAAAAAATGAATAATTGTTGTCCAAGTCCATACTTTCCTTTATCCTCCATGATAACCAGAGTATACAAGATCCACTATTGTTTTCTGCACTTTCTGATTCTCCTACAAGAAAAATACCTGCAGTTCCTCCCTGAAGTGAGCCACTACAGAAGACAAACGATAACAGACACGATGTGTACTCACACTGTGCAATGATTCCTTGAATGCGCTGCTGGTACTGTGCTTTGTAGCACTCGTACTCCTCCTGCACAGTTTGCTTCTCATTATTCAGCCGGCGGACGTGGCCATGCACATTCTGGACCATGGAATAGAAGTTAGTGGCTGTCCGACGGTTGCACTCTCCTCTCTCTAGCCAAGTAATCAGGAGCTGGGACGCCTTGCTCAAGTTTTCCTCAGCTGCGTGTCAAAAAACAAGAGTTTGATTTTTGTTTTATAATTCCTTTTGTACATCATGATGATTTCCCCCCAAAAATGAATCTAACTATGTGTGTAGGTAAATGAAGTAGGATAAAACCCTTTATCTGCACATTCCATTCCACCCCACCCCCCTTCCCCTCTCTTTTCTTTTACACAAACACACTATTCTATCCCACCGGAGTTATAGAAAGTATTCTGTGGTAATGTCAGCATAATATTTCAAAATAACAGTACAGTAGACAATGGTTAAAACGAAATCTGCCGGACCACGGGTTTGTCTTCAAATTAGCGAAAGTTTTGTTTCAGCCAAAGAAGGCCTAAAAATATCAATCTGCAGCTCTTTTTCTTTTCTTTAGGTTGACTATTTGTTGATATAACTAAATTAGGGATGCCAAGTGCACATCATGGAGAAGATGTGTGGAGACAGACAAAGAAGGAACAGGACAAACATGGTCAGAATGAAGTGGAAATCCCCTGTGTATGGCCTATACTCTGATTAGGGTGAGGGGCAATGATGATGATGATGATGAAGTGAACATCATTTCACTTCTCTGTTAATTTCTTTCTCCTCAAGAACTATATCTACCATCTTCAAAAAATGTATCTTTGTTTTGTCTTGATACTTGAAACTTACTTTGTTAAGATTAGCTATCTGCTCAAAAATATAAGCAAATTAAAAATGAGTATGCAACAAAAACAAGAGATTAGATCTAACCACAAACTGTCCTCTTCTAAAAATAGATCTATGTATATCAAAGTTATAAAAAGGAAAGACTCAGGAATGCTTTTTTTTCCTCATTTCAGCACTTTTTTGAATCAGACATTTTCTAATTAAGTGTTTTGTACTGTACTTTTCTTCGAAAGGGCACACCATTTTCTTACACTTTAATTTTTCCAGCAGCAAGGACGCCTCGTGGTCTGAGTAGTGTGTGATGGGGGGTGGGCTAGGGGGCCGCAAACGCTCCTCTTCTATCCTCTGCATGTGCCGCATTTCCCTGGCTAGGGCTCTCTGTTGACACTCAAACTCAAACTGGTCATCTCTGGCTTGGGCATAATCCACATGGATACGTCCAGTGTCCTCTTTCTCATCTGAGTCATTGATCTTCATACGGTAGCCTGCAAAGGAGAGGTGTAATCATTAGTCAGGGCCTCTTGAAAGTTAGGTATCTGCGTCATGTTTTATTTCTAAGACCAGATAAGATTAAAAAGACAAAAATGTAGCTTCAGAAATAAGATTGCATGTAAATAAATATGCTTGCCCTATACAGTTTGATGAATTTTTAAAAAATCAAAAAACTTGGTAATGTATATTCAGTGAAACAGAAAAAACAACAAGACAAGACTTGTGAGAGGAACAACAGAATTCACCACCCATTCACATATAAATACATGGAAATATACACATTATCACAAACACAAAATAAAAGGACATGAATAATAGTAAACGTATATGTACACATCACATACAAATCACACATACAATGGATGTCCTAATAAGTGGTTCCATAATATCAACATTCTCCTACAAATCAAAGGACAAGGCTATATCATCATACTCATACCATCCCTAGAACTTAAATCACCAGCACTATGTGCCACTCCATATTACTCACACCCTCAAACAAATCATAAGGCTGGCCTGATATACGATTCCCTAATACAAAAACTCTTACTAATGATAGGTAAACCGAAATACTGCTGGGAATAGCATGTGGATGAGTTTTACAATGCCTTAAAACAAGACCAAATGTGTCGATGACTACTGTCTTCAAAGGGGAACAACAGCAACAACAAAACATCACATAGAAGGAGAAAGAAGAAACTTAGCTGAAATCCTCCTAGCATCTCCAGGTGCATTTCGCCTTCGCCCCTCCTGGTGTATACTTTCTCCCTTTTTGACAACAATTCAGATCTTTTTCGTGTGCACTTACGCCAGGACTGGCCTGACACCCACACAAACACTGCAAATCAAAGAACTTACCTGATATGTAGAGTGCTCTGTCCACAGACTCCATATTCTCAAAGCGAATGTGAGCAAAGTTTTTCTTGCTTATGCGTATACTCTGAATGGGGCCACAATTCTCAAACACCTCAAAGAGAATGTCTTCTGTGCAGTTTTCTGGAATGCCTCCGATGAAAATTGTTCGACAACCCATGGGTCGTTCTCTTGTATTTCTTGGGGCCGCACCTGAAGCAATTGGTTACACAATATAGGTTTAGTCCGAGGAAATATTTATTTCTCTATCCAAAATGTTTTGTTTCTGTGCCTTGCATGTGGCTCAACTCCGGATCAAGGCTATTTGCAAGTGTTTATTCAAGACCAGATAAGATTAAAATGACAAAAATGTAGCTTTAAAAATAAGAATACACATAAATACATGCTAGCCCTATGGCGTTTGATGAATTAAAAAACGTAAAAGTTTGGTTGTGTATATTCAGTGCAACACAAAAAACAAAAACAAGATGATAGACTTATGAGAGGAACAACAGCATTCATCACCCATTCACATATATAAATACATGGAAATGATACATATTATCACAACATATCACTTCATTTTTCTTTAATGTCTACAAGTCCTTTAACTATTGCCCAACTCTCATAAATGAAAATTGTCAAAGAAAGCAATCACTTCTGTCATTGTTGGGAACAAGTCTGGTGTCTGTGGTGGAGCCATTAGGCTGCTAGATTTACCTAAAGACACAGAACCAAATCTTAGCCATCTCAACCCTTTAGGTACTTAAGAAAGACATTTTACACTATTTTTCTTGTCATATCCACGTGTGAATTAGTCCAGATTAGTCCCCTCAGGAAAATAAGCCTATCCCAGACATGATCAAAAGATGTTTTTGTATCATCTACTACTGTTCCTACCCTTCAGCTCTTTCTAGAAGCTTGATATCTTTTTTTTTTGTGTGTGAAGAATGGGATGAAACGGATTTTTACTTATCTACAAGAATCAAAACATTTACAATCTGCATAATATATAGATTTGTTTTACTCAGGATATAAAGCAACATGAAGGCAAAAACACATCTATATAAATAGTAAAATAACATCAAATCCATGTTCTTTATTGAGCAATTTAATGTTAAGTCTGTTCATATTTTGTTGGTGGAGATTACACTAGCTTTTCTACCTTCATCTAAAAAAATGAATTCATTATTACCACTAAATGATTGAATACTGTCTACGAACTCGCAAGCCCATTATACCTTATACTAACCTAGGGGAGGAGGATAAAGAACAGACGATTTCAGTCTTATGATCTCCTTCACCTGCATCGGGCCCATGATACCTGGTGGTGCAGGCCCCATCATCCCAGGGGCTCCCATGGGCCCCATTCCACCCATAGCACCAGGACCCATCATGGGTCCCTGCATCTGACCTGGGCCTGGACCCATGATCCCACCAAACTGGAGGAAAAAAAAAAATACAATCATTTCACTCAAATTTTTCTCCCTTCCCCATTGTTTGCATTATCTTATGTTAAAGAAATTCTTTTAATCAGCTGAGGATTGTAAACTGACTCATCCAAAAGTTTGCTTACATATTGTGTTTAATGCACATCTTACTGGGTACCTCAGACCAAGCAAGGATAACCTAGAGACACAGCCTGGAGAGCCAGTTGTTGCCCAGTGCTTTTCTTCAAAATCTAGGCCTATCTGGATGACTGGCCACCTAAATTGCCAAAGATGAGAGGTTTCGGCTATTTGGGCGGTAGTTGGCTGCAAACAGAGTGGCTTCACATTCCCCCCGTTTTCTACTCTGAACGCTTTTACACCCTTGTGTGATTTGAATCACAGAATTAAAGTTTGAAGTCAAAAAAACATTTAATGCAAATTTTGTACTAGAAATGTTGGGATTATGACCCCCACTGCATTATTCTTACATCTTGCGATACCAAGAGGATTTGGTTAGGAAAAAACAGGAGTGGTTTTGTTTTTCATTTTGTTTTTGCAGCAGCAGCACAAAAACCTAAATTGTCATGTTGTGATTTTCTCCAGTAAATATAGGTACTGTGGAAACTGGTTCTGGTATACATTATATTATTATATAAACGACATGACTGAATGATTTCCAGAGAGTCTCATTTTTGTGACTTTCCTTGCATATCAAAGCCATCTTTGTTTTGCCATTATTAATAGAAAAGCATAACAAGTAACAAGAGACTTTGGAATCAATGGAATCTTAGATCTAAATCTAAAGAACAGACAATTGTCTTTTGTTTTATGTGAAATCAGTGACCTGACAAGGACTGGAACTACTGTGAACCTAGAATACAACGACCCCGCATTCAACGAGAAAGTCCTTTTTTTTTCTCTCTCTGTTTGTCTTTGTTTTTGTGGCTCTAATCAAATGAGTTCCAAACTCCACCAAAGTCAGCTAAATAGCAAGATTATTTTTTTCTCAAGTGCACATCAAAGGTGTCTCTCCAGCTGGGCTACACATGGGAACAGCTGGAGAGACTGGCCCAGGGCAGAGATGGCTGGAGGAAACTTGTCGGCGGCCTATGCCCGTGGGGATGAAGGGCATGAGTGAGAGTGAGTGACATCAAAGGTATGTAGATCTATAAGACTAGCCTCAGGGGCCTAGACAATAAGAGAAGAGTGCATGTAGGCAAAGCTAATTCAATTGGACCAATGAACTAACTGTATGGTGAAGAAATGCTGACTTTGATATGTAGGATAACCCTGGCGTAATTGAGGAACTTAAAAGCTTTAGAAGACATGTAATATACCAATCAGAGGATAGATTGCTAGGCTGTAGAGTGTCATGTTGGCACTGCACAATGCCAGTTCCCCCAACACAAAATAAAAATTAAATAAAGAGTATACCATATAAGGTGGCGCGGTGGCCAAATGTTTAGAGTGTTGGACTCCTAATCAAGGATCCAGGGTTCGAATCCGGGAGGTGGCCGTGTTGTGGTCTTGGGAAAGATACTTTACACTATTTTTCCTCTTCCCACCCAGGTGTGAATTGGGTACGGCATATTCTGTTGGGGAAGTAAACCTACGACAGACTAGCGTCCTGTCCAGGAAATGATCTAAAAATCATCTGTTCTGCTTCACGCGACCGAAACCAGGATGAGCTCCGGCTCTATGGGCCTCATGGCCTTGAAGGAACTTTACTTCTATACCACATAAGCTACTTGATGCAAAACCTCTATTAATGAGATAGAGAAAAATGAAATACAAACATTGTTAAAGTTCATGGTGCCCATCATCATCATGTTTGGGTCAGCTGTCATGGGTCCCACCATCTGTCCCAGCATGTTGAACATGCCCATCATGTTGCCCTGGTCCCCAGTCCCATCCGTTCCTCCTAGCATGCCCTGCTGGGTTGTGCTGGAGCTCACATCATCTGAAAAAGCAGTTTATCACAATTTCAAGTTCAACAAATGTTTTTGTGTTGTCAATGAAAATTATTCGTACAAAGTCTTACATTGTGGGCTAAGAACCAATTCCTAACATAAATCCTAGTTGTAAAAGTTCTCTTGCAAAGAGTGAGGTTTCTAGTTCATAATTAAAGAAAAAAAGTTTCAGAACAATTTCCGAACAAAAATGTTCGAATGCTGCTGCTCCATTTAGGATTTTTACAATGTAGTTCAAAATGAAAGCTAGAGCTAAAGCCAAATGTGGAGTTTTAAAGAAACAGAAAAATAAAGTATGAACTTAGCACATAATTATTCTAAATAATTCCACACAGAAAGAAAGAAACTTACTGTGCACTCAACACTGCTTGAAACTTAAATTCATGAATTATACATTATAAAGTACAGTTTTATGCTTAATTAAAATTACATGATTTTTTTATACCGCATTTAAGTTTTTATCCTCTTCAAAATTTATTTTAATTATGATGTCAATATGGATTCATCAAAGTTTCTTTTTTCATAGTTTGAAGGTTGTTTGATCCTAAATTCCAGTTTTTTAGCTACCCAGCCCACACAGACTAACCTTCTGTTCCATCAGTGGTGCGTGTTACAGCCATAGGTGGTTTATTTTTATTAGTGTTAAACTGAAGTGGCAAGTTATTTCTTGAAGGATCCATACTGTCACGTCATCACAAGAAAGCAGCTGTAAAGATAAGGATCAAAACAAGTTATATTACATGTATCACAAAAATTAATATAGACAGCAAACTAATCTTTTATATATCATCAGGGAATAGCACCGACCATTTTTTCTGTGGCGTTGTTGTGGGTTGGGGGGGGGGGGGGGGGGGGGGGGGGGGGGGGGGGGGGGGGGGGGGGGGGGGGGGGGGGGGGGGGGGGGG
>JBDFRD010146361.1:0-12494 GCA_039654405.1 Bullina lineata | reverse complement strand
AGAGAGAGAGAGAGAGAGAGAGAGAGAGAGAGAGAGAGAGAGAGAGAGAGAGAGAGAGAGAGAGAGAGAGAGACTCGCCATCGAAATTGGCGGCAAACAACTGCAAAGGCAGTGACGACAGTCACCTCAGTCTGCTCTATAGTGTGTTTGTGAATGAGACTGATCACAAATAAAAGAAAATCGGTACAGGTGTTTTCGGAGCGTGGCTGGATCTCATCTCTTTTGTTTTTCGATGCATAATCGTTTTCATTTCACTTGTATTTTGGACATGTGTTTACTAATCCTAACAAAGTAAAATTCAAAACAAAAGTAAGTGTAGTCTTTGATAAAAAATAAATTAACAAAAGTGAAATTACATGCACCTTGCATCCCTTATTTATCTTTCTAGCAAAGTCAACCTAGAGAGAAGACAAAAGATACAAATTGGCATTTTTAAGACTTCAGCTGAAACAAAACTCTTGCTAATTTGAAAGCAAATCTGTGGTCTTGCAGATTTCGCTTTAGCCTTTGCCTATTGTACAAGGAAATATGTTCATGCTTAAAGAATACTTACTGTTAAAACTGCTGACAATGATCCATTCACAGCGCTTTCCAGGAGGGTAATTTCTTGGGTAGTCAGGACTAAAAATTTCTCCACCGGCATCTGCATTTAGTGTTCCACCACAACCTAGGACATATAAGAGAGCAAATTTCATGATTCCATTAAAGGGTTAGGAATATTATTCTTTGAAATTAACAGCTATATTATCAAATGTTTCGATCATCTTGTGTATACCTAGGTGCACTTTGACAGTATTATTAAGTCATACTTTATCAACAAAGTGTGTATGAACAACATTTCATTTAACAGTAAATTTGACTGCTCTTAATAAAAGTTACAGCTATCTGCTTCTTATTGAAATTAATATATTCTATATTTACCCCCACTGAATAATTCATTCACTCATCACTTTATATTATTTCTCCTGTAACCTGATAACTACTATTATTTGATTATTATTATTTTAAAGTAATGCTACGCCATAATTCAAATGGACTTCAGTGAGCATGTTTTTCTACTTTTAATTAACAAGTCAAATTTGCTCTTCTTGTCAGTTTGAGTGATCATGTCCACTGTTGTGCAAACAAAGCATGAAAGATAAGCACTAATAAAAAAGACTAAAAAGAAAAGTCTTTTTTTTTTTTATTAGAATTACATTTACTCAGTTTCTATTTGATATTAGTACTTGATGAGCAGCTTCCACAGAAAACCTTATTTCTCCTTTACATTAAATTTTCTCTTCCTCTACAAAGAGAAGTCTTCTATTCTGCTTCTTAGGAATTACCAGTAATAGTCAATAAATCTTTTATTGGTAAATTTTTTTCTGTATATATTTATAAAAATACACACCGATATTGAAACCAATGATGTAAGTATCAAACACATGATTGTTTGTACAGGTTAAAGAATACTCATCACCTACTTGCTGAGTTGGATGCACAAGAAACTTCATTCTAATTGAATCTACTAATAGCCAACATTTACTGAGTACCTGCTCTCTACGATGCAATCAAGCCTCCAATCTAAGTTTTGTAGCTTAACTTTCAACTATGTGGAACCTACTTGCTGAATAAGTAGCACTGAAGCCCCGTCCTGCAGCTCTGGCGCGCAAAAATGACCGAACAAACATTTGGTTGCCAAGGGAGGTAAAGCTGCTGATTTCAGAGTTTCTACACACTGCGCCAATCAGCCGGGAAGTGTCATTAGCACCATCATATGCCTAATGAAAAGTGATATCAGAACCATCATATATGTTTCGAAAAAAGTGACATAAGCATCATCACAAACTCCTGAAATTTATAATGTTATTAATACTAGGATGTATGACTTTAAAAGTTGAAATATGAACAAACAGAGACAGTCAGTTATTCAGTAACATGGAGCTTCATATTTATTTAACAATACCGTAAAAGACAAACATATCAATATTCCTGTTCTAAACAGACAGAAGACAAAGCAATCAAATTGAAACATGTATACTATCACCATCATTTAATAAATGAAACTTGTATACAAGTTTAACTTAATATGACAAAATCCTGATCAGGCAGACCAGTACTATGTTTTGGAGGCTGTGGGTCTGATGAAGACCCAAGCTGTGGTAAGCAGCTTCTCCTGTTGGTGATGTCAGGCCAGAGCAAAGCGGATTTGAAAACCGACGAGAAATAAATGCATTAAAAAAAAATGAAATGTGTGACAACAGGAATATTGTACGATTTATGAAATGTTAGCACCATTATTACTAAATATAAAATTGATATGCACTACATATTACAATGTGAGATAACAGCACTATGATTCACCCCTTGAAAAGCTTGGGTGGGAAATATAAAGAAAATTCAGCTTACAGGAAAGAACCCATACTTTTTTTTGTTATTCACTTTTACATATATCTTATAGAGATTTAACAACCCACAAACTTTTATTCAATTTTGTTAATTAATTCACCATATTAATTCATACAATAACAGAAACATTAGTAACAAAAATAATCTTACTTCCCTCTTTGCTGAAATTCAATATTCACTTTGTGAAAAATTCAGGTAGTACGTCCAACAAGATTATACAAATAAGAGTAGGCAATAAATAAAAATGACCTTGGCAAATTCATCTCTGCATGCAGTAGTGAAACCCATGTCCCGGACAGTGAAATTGAGGAAAACAACTTCACCCGGAGGGACAGTAATGAGCCATTCACAGTTAGTGTCGACTGTAGGATGACTGGGGAAGTTGACTGACGTGAAAGAACCTGTCTTGGTGGTGAAATTACCACCACATCCTGAAAGAGGGAAAAAAATAAGGTTTGAAAACTGGGTGGCATATCCTACTTTGAGTTTGTGTTTTGTCCTCACTGACTGGATGTCATTTCAGGAGGTTACAGACCTGGTCCCCTATCCTGATTGGTGCATTTAAAGAATCTACTTCTCTCAAAACGTTTGAAATAGGATTTCATCGTGTGAATGAGCACATATGCATACAAACAATGACAGAGCCAATTAAAAAAAAAGCTTTACTAAAAAGGGAAAAAAATATGGATCAATTCTGGCTATCTTTACGACAAACATAAAAGGAAGCTGCACAAAAAAACAGTGTGTTCTTTTTTTCCTTTTCAGTGCTCTCATTTCTCATTGTGAACTGTAGACGTATACTACAGGAGACTAACCACCATCATTTGCCGTGTAAGATGCATTGAAGCCACGTCTTGCCACACTGTGATCAGTCTTGAACCTAATGTACATGACATTGCCAGAGGAACTGACACTCTGTGGTTGTGATATAGACGCACACAGCTTGGTCAGGCGTGGAGTGCTTCTGTCTGAGCCATCATATATCTGGAAGGAAAAACCAAGGAACAAATCTACTAATGAAGAACAGTGACTTTATTTAATGTTTTAGGTATGTGTTTCAATAAATTCACAAACATTCCTTTTCAACTCAAAACATTTTGGGATACCTGTAAAGTTGAGTGTGAGCAAGCTCTTCTTTTCAGAGTATTCGTGAAATTATTTGTTCTGGACAAATGGGCTGTTGTCTGTGTATTTGTTTTCTTTCCCTGTTCTTTACTTGAGCAGGGAAAGAAAAATAAAATTGGCACTGTAGCTTTGACAAAAATGTTGAATGCCCAGTTCACCATATGGCTCCATATACTGCACACTGGTCACATTTGCATATCTCATAACATAGACTTACCTCAACCATGTCAAAACTACAATTGTGGTGCACTTCAAGATCGAGGTCGTGGACGGTTAGCTGAATAGATTTGCCTGTGGAGACTGTGATAGTCCAAATACACTCCCGGTTGTGTGGGTAGTCTGCTGGATAGCCAGGGCTGGTGATCACACCAGAATCTCCCCACAACGGTCCACCACAGCCTGTAGTATTTTTTAAATAGTTGACTTAAGAAAGTAAACACAAATGCAAACCTTTCAAGTATTTTGTAAACAGAAGAAGAAGAAACTATATTATTTAATCACTCCTATTGTAGAAACAAAGTGACAAGGCTTTCCATGTTTTTCAGTGTAAGTTGAAAGTGGGGTCCTATGCTCTTCAAAGGGAAATATCACACACACACATGCAAATGAATTAATCATGCATGCAACTTCAGTGACTGACTTTGCACAGCACAAACGTACAATGTCCAATATTACAAGACTTTAAGAAATACCTCAAATACACTTGGAACTGTGGCAGAAACACTGGATATTATCATTCATTCTTTACCTTATCTTCAGCATAGTCACCCCACCACTCCCCATCTTCAACATAGTAACTCCACCACTCCCCATCATTTACATAGTCACTCCACCACTCTCCATCTCCTACACAGTCACTCTACCACTCTCCATCTCCTACATAGTCACTCCACCACTCCTCATCTTCCACCCTTTTCCTCCCTCCCCCTTCCCTTATGTATTGTATTGTATAGTATGTGAGTGTAGAGAGGCAAAGCAGAACCATCACCATTGGCATTATGGTTTAATAAGACCAATTTTGTCCCCCAGGAACTTCATAATATGAGAGAATTACAAAAATTGTATATTACTTAAGTTCCAAGTAAGATAGGCAATCTTGGCCAATTTCATTATGCAATTTATAATTATAAATGCACTAAGGTGCAGGCTGGCTTTCACAAAGAAAAGGCAGTGATCCAATCTTTGCTCTTTGCACTACCATTGAGCAATGCACTGAATGGAGAAGTCTACATTCAGCATGAACAAGGAAACTTCATGGTGCACTTTTGGTGCAAGTAATAAAGAGCTTCTACAGGAATTATAAATGGCATCTTGGTCAAATTGTTAAGCTGCAGAACTCACAACCAGACTGTCATGAGTTCAAAATCTGCTTGTTGTTTATATCAAAAAAGGGTCGAGCGCACTCTGCTGAAAGAGCCCACACAAAGGCAATAGTGATGACAACTTTAAGGGGCTGAATGATAACTAAGGGCGCTTAACTAAGCATTCTATCTTCCATATTAGAAGCCCTAGGAGAATTCTGCACTTTTCATGGCCCACAACCATTAATAGCAAGAAACTGACAATACTATACTGCATCAAAACTGGAGATAGCTAGATCATGTTATAAGACAAGAAAGTAATCCTTTTGCCAAGACAAATCATTGCCCAACATCCAAATGAATGCAAAAGAAAGCTGAAAATAGCGGCACAGCTTGGGTAACAGAGACACCAGCAATGAACTGAGTCTGTTGCTGATCTCCATGCCATTGAGAACAATAAATAAGCATTAAGCAAAAAAGTGAGCTTCCAGCTACTCTGTTAAGTTCTTCAGGTATAAAGAAAGTAAAACAAATCTCGTGTAAACCCTGTGCCAAAATAATAATAATAATAATAATAATAATAATAATAATAACAACAATAAATACAAACCGTCCACTACCCACTCCATGCGGAAGCCCTGGTGGGCTATTGAGCTATCTGACACAAAATTAAGCCACATCAAATTCCCCGTAGACCTCAGTGGACCAGGGACAGTCTCTCTAGAACATAAACGTGCCAAACTAGGGCTGGCTGCCGTTTCCCCATCTCGTATCTGTCTCAGGATGAGGACACAAGTTGAGAAGGCTGTTAGAGCTGTGTACGAGTGTGATGCTTGTTTGCACTTGTTTATTTAAATAAATAATATTTATCAAAAAAAAAAACCCAGAAGATAGACCCTCAGATTATACACATTTTCATTTTTGTACACTGCCAACACGTTTAAATAAATTAATATTCAGTTTTAACTGTAGATCATTACTGTGTGTAGCTGTATGGAGACAACCCATACAAAAGATGTTCATCTTAACATTAAAATCAGAGTAATTCATAATGACAGTCACATAGTCCATGGCATTGAGAAGAATAGGGCTGACATGATGCAGGCTTTTGTAAGAGGCAAGTTAATGGTGAGTCAGGTTGTGGCTCCCCAAACAGAGCCACCTGGTCCTCCAGATCAAGGGTTGGTCCAGGGGTTAACAACCTGCCCCGTGGAAAAAACTAGTCAATCTTGTAAAATTATCCTACAAAAGAACAAGTTAACCAGAAGGACAATTATCGGAACGTTTCAAGGTACAAACAGGAGTGCGACAGGGATGTCTTCTTTCACCATTACTCTGTATCCTCACAATTGACTGAGTCATGAAGGAAACAACGAAAGGAAAATGGAATAGACTGAATGTATCCCATGGAAACAACTGGATGATGTGATTTTGCAGACAAACTAGGACTGCTATCACACACAAAGAGTCAGACACAAAGGAAAACCAACAACCTCAATCACATCCCCAAGCATATCCATGCTGGTAAATCTAAGTCCAAAAAGATACGCGAAGTTCCAATAACACTAGAAAATACACCACTTGAACAAGTACAATCTTTCACTTATTCTGCAAGCTTAATTGAGATGCACGGTGTAACAGAAGTAGATATCAAAGCACATATAGGTAAGGCAGGAACAGCATTTACTCAGCTTCAGAAAATAATGTGGAGAGCAAATAAGATATTACAGAGAACCAAATTATGACTTTTTAATTCAAATGTGAAGTCGATGCTTTTGTATGGATGTGAAACATGGAAGTCTACGACTAATGTGCCGACGAAAGTGCAGCTAACAGTTATCAATCGATGTCTTCCAAAAACTCTAAAAATCAAATAGGCAGAGAAAAGACAGAACAAAAACCAATACAGGAAGAACTAAAAAAACCTAGATGGTGCTGGACTGGGCACATGCTCCGAAAACCACTTAACAACTTTACAAGACAGTCATTGCTATGGAACCCACAAAGAGCAAGAGGCAGAGGCAGGTCACAAGAGACATGGAAGTGCTGTGTGGACAGGGACCTGTGGAAGGTGGGACACACCTGGAAGGAACTGACAAAAATTGCCCAGGATAGAGTAAATTAGAAATCACTTGTCGGTGGCCTATACCCTGGGAAAGGCTTTAATGATGAATTCATAACGAACATTTACATTATTGAAATCAATGCACTAACTCCTACTATTGATCAGTGTCAGATTTCCGCAATTTGCCTTAAAAACAATCACCAAACACCAAACAACTCCTGTGTTTTCTATTGCTGTATACTATTCTCTAACAAGATGCATGTCAGTCATTTTCAGCATAACAGACCACAATCTGTTTAGTTTCAGCAATTAGAAAAAGTTGAACATTTTAATTTTTAAATGTGCGTTTCCCATGGTTACAAATGAAAGCATCCAATAAAAAATAATACGCACACTGGTAATGGAAATCTAATAATCAACAAATATTTTGCATAAATTTCATTTTTTTTCTTGTTCATAATCCATTTAACTAAAAAAAAACAAAGAACAATAATTTTTGCTTCATCATTAATTTCTTTTAGTATACATGTTTGCACTTTTATTTCATTGTCATTATCATCTGTTTTAACACAATTATGTTTTAAGGTGTAAAATATACAACAGTTCTCAGATGTCATTTTCTGAAGACCTGACTGTTAGGTTAATAAAAAAATAATGTTTCAACCCGAAGGTAATCTATGAACATTCATTATGTATGGTCAAAATTTCTGAGATTCCATATGACAGATCAATATACCTAACATGAACTCATTGCTATAATTTGAAAAACTATCTATTTATCATTTTACCTGCAGGTAATCCGCCATACACGTCTGAGTTTCTTCTAAACTGAAGGCAGCAAAAGATGCATTAATTCTGTTGCCTCGTGGAACCTCAATAATCCATGTACAGTTGAACATGTGATCGTAAGGCAGAGGAAAATTAGGACTCTCAATAACGCCATTATGACCAGTAATCCGGTTGTTACAGTCTGAAAAAAAAAATTTTTCTTCTTATAGAATCTACTAATAATGTTATCTTTACATTGACAACTTTGTTACAGACTGACTACAGCATTTGAGTCAATACAATTTTTGTGTAAGTCCTGTGATGTGAAGAAGAGGGACATGTTACTAATAGGAGATTGTCTCAGTGAGAAAGGTGGTCAGCAAAGCTAAGGATGGATTTTTTCGAATTATATATTACTTTGTAAAAACTTCCATTGACTCAGCAGATGCCATTCATTGAATGATATTATTGGAAGGGGGAAAAATACAGAAAATATATGCAAAAATATCACACAAAACAGAAGCAATAAACACAAGAATGCATAATTTGCCTTGAAAATATCATAAATTTAAAAAAGAATTGACAACCACTTTCTTCAAAATAATAAGTAAATAAACATAATAATTACTAAAGAGTAAATAAAAAAACTTTTACATAAATCTGAGTTTCTTCCATTTGCAAGGTCATTTAATAAGAATATCTCTAAAAAGTACAAATGACAGTATACTTGAAACTAACTTCTTTTGAAGTAAAAGATGTTGAAAAGAACTGTTGCTACGTCAGTTCCCATCATATTTTGAACTGCAAATTCAGCACCAATGTCAACACTATATAACAGAATCATCTTTCGCAGAATTCTCTCTTAATTTTTACCGTTCCTAATTTATTTTTACAGCGGCTTCTTTGTGGAGTATTCTCATTTTGTAGCTTCCGTTTTATGTTCCTCACAAATCTTGTTTGGAGATGTTGAAATCACGCTCGGAGTGAGAGATGGGTCTTTTTACTTGAGATATAGCAAACTGATGTAAATCTCTTTCATTCACTTAAGTCCTCAATGAATTTACTGCATGCTCATAACAAACTGAGCACACAAATAAAGATAATAAAAATGATATCAGAACATACTTGTAAAGTAATGCATCATGAATCCACCACCAGAAACAGAGCTATCTGTGCGATACTTGATCCAAACTCGACTTGTTGTGGATGAAATGGGATGGGGTTCTATGTTGCCACAGTATTTTGCAATCTGTCTGCCTGTAGGCCCTCCTTCTCTTATCTGGTTAAAAAAAAATCAGTTTATTATATCAAAGCAGCTCAAAGTAAGAAATAAGCTGTCTTCACACGAATACAACCTCAAAACCACTTCAAAATTGGCATCCAGGCCTTATTATAATGAGCTTTAGGCTACTCATCTATCTGAAATGAGTCACCAAATTGACTTTGATGCTCCTGGTAGATGAATTTCTAATCTGTATTGCTTGAGATGAGAGAATGAAGACAGTAATGCTTAAGTTAAACAACAGAAAGAAAATAGAATAGAAAACAAAACTGTCCAGGAATGTAGGCAATATGGTATTTCATTGAACATTTGTAGGGAAAAAAAAAGAATTGCATTGATAAAATATATGCTTGCTGTAGTTTTCTTTCCTTTCATTCATCAAAGCCCTGCTCTTCCACTTATCATTTATGAAACAAAACATTTTGTTTGTATATTATCATAAGCTTTTCTACATGAATCCTATCCATCTCTGAATTTGATATTAGAAGTAAATTTTCCAACTCAAATCATGATTCCAAAACAAGAAAGCAATATCTCAATATTCATTTTCTCAAAAATCATCTTTTCTGTCCTTACTTCAAAAATTGAATACGATAGTTAAATGCGATATTAGTCAATTTGAGGCACTGAACTGTTTAGAATATTTTTTCTTTTATATGAGGTTTGCCACCTTCATTAGCTTAAATTAAAATTGAGAAAGACATTCATTTTCTAGCAAAATTTTGGTTTCAAAATGTAAGAACTAGTCCAAGGCTTTCATTACTTTTTACATTCATACAATTTTTCTCCAAAGACCTCCATAACGGACACATAAAACTGAAATGTTTTCATCAGGTTACACAAACAAAAACACATAATTTAAAATAATTCTGTAAAAATCTCTTCATGGAGGAACAATTGTTCCAACTCTAAGATGATTCACATTAATTCTAAAAAGAATTTCGGATACAGTTAAGTCTCTGACCCATCAATTCATTGACACAGCAACAGAGACATAACATCTGCTGGCTCAGCCATTGCAAAATCCACTTCACAAATTAAAACCGTGATAACTTCATGAGCCCGATAAAATCCGGCAAAAATCCAATTTTATGCCAAAAATTTTAGATTCTTTTTACTAGCCATTGTGCTGGTGGAGATTGAGTCTGCCATTCACTAAATGGCCATAAAGTCCCAGAGCATATATATAAAAAAAATCTAAATTTATCTAGAGGCAGACTCATCAACTTGATATTGTCAAATGGCTGTTGTCTCATTACTATCTAGACAATGTTGATTATAAACTTGTGGCTCACTCATGGAATTTTAAATATTAGAAGTAAGGTGAACATGCTTACCTCAACGTAGTCATAAACACAAGTTGAACTTTGCTCTAGGTCCAGTGCAGTGAAGGCCAGTGTAATGGTGCTACCTCTGGAGACAGTAATACTCCAGAAACACTGACTATTGTGCGGGTAGGCTTCAGGATACCCAGGAGAAATTATGCTGCCAGAGGGGGTGGTGAGGTCCCCACCACAACCTGAGATGTCCACATAACTATGATTAACCTAGGTATTGCTTTTAGCTCAGTACTATTCAGGGGAAAAACAGCATTTGCTTGACTCATTTTATATGAACATTTCTAAATCATTACCAATAATCATATCTAGGTTTACAACTACATGTTGTTCTTTCATGAAAGATGAGAAAAACACAGATTATTGGGGAATTTTGAGCTTAACAGACAAAACAAACAGTAAAGACAAAACATGTTCAAATTTATGTCTTTAAATGGTACAAGTGACAATCAAATTGATGTATAGTACTACATAAGAATCTGTCAGCTGGACAACATCTCAAATGGGAAGCTGTGGAAAGAGACCGACCAAACGCCCATCAATCTTGATGTCAGAAAAAGGAAGTGGGGTTGGATTGGCCACATCTTGAGAAAGCCTTCAAGTAAGATCACAAGACAGTCACTGGACTGGAATCCACAAGGGAAGAGGAGGGTTGAGAGACCCAAGAAAACGCGGAGGAAATGCACAGAAGACGAGACAAAAGCGGCTGGATTTTCAGATTTTCTTTCAGATGAAGATAGATTTGTGTCTGTTGGCATGCAGCGGTTGCAGCCCTATGTTACTCCGGGAACAAAGAGCATTAACTCAAGAAAGTCACAACACAAGAAATTGAATAGAAAATAGGGCAAATCAGTTATATAATTGGAACCTTAGTTCTCACACTTTCCCTTTTTAAGTAAAGTAAAGTTCCTTTAAGACCTATGAGGCCCATAGAGCCAGAGCTTATCCTGGTTTCAGTAGCGTGAAGCAGACCAGATGATTTTTACATCATCTCCTAGACAGGACGCTACTCTGTCGTAGGCTTACTTCCTCAGCAGAATATGCCGGTACCCAATTCGCCAATTCGCACCTGGGTGGGGAAAGGATAAATGGTGTAAAGTGTCTTTCTCAAGAACACGACATGGTCACCTCCTGGAATTCA
The DNA here is from genome assembly GCA_039654405.1 of Bullina lineata. Classification (NCBI taxonomy): domain Eukaryota; kingdom Metazoa; phylum Mollusca; class Gastropoda; family Bullinidae; genus Bullina; species Bullina lineata. The sequence continues at coordinate 1,087 of JBDFRD010146361.1, read as the reverse complement.
AACCCTGGACTCTTGGATTAGGAGTCCGACACTCTAACCATTCAACCACCGCGCCACTCTTTCCCTTCTTTACCTCCATGTAATTTATGTTAGTAGATATGGCAGTCTTGTCTTAAAGTGTTTATAAAATAACATCATTTCATAACTAACTAATCTGAACTGGGCCCTAAAAAATTACAAACAAGAATGATACATAATCCACCTGAAATGGCTCCAGTATACTCTATTCGAAAGCCTGCATGTGCTACTGAGACATCTGAGCGGAACTTGAGGTACAGCCGGTTACTGTGAGATAGGACTGTAGTTTGGTCTGATATAACACCACAAAAGCGCTGCAGCAGAGGAGAGGAGTCATAGCCACCATTTCTGAGGACACAAATCCAAAAGATCCATTTTGAAGAGCTAGCTAGAAGAGAGCATAATGGTAAAACACAGTTAGACATATTAAATTTCATTCTTGCACATATGGAAAGGAGATGATGTAAAAATCATCTGGTCTGCTTCACGCTACTGAAACCAGGATAAGTTAGAAGATTTTGGGAGAAACAATTTGTTACGACAAGGAAACCTAAATAAAACATCCCTTATTTACTCCAGTTGTTCCCACTTTACCTTCTGGTGCTCCAATTCAAATATGAAACAAATAACAATTCCATTATATTTTGTTTTGACAGCAACAGAAGGCTCTCAAATAAACAACTAGACAGGATGAAAACAGATGCATTGTAAGAAATGGTTTGGACCTGTTCTGAAGGCCACCATTTTATTAAAAGACTTGAGTTTGTTTAATGCCACCTATTATAATTTGCAAATTAATTCTTGATGTTTTTTGGGGTTTTTTTTATTAAGGAAGATCTATTTTTATCTTTGCAGCGGTTCTTGCCATTGTATTGTCAAAACACATTTTTCAATAATGTTGTAAACATTTTTTCAAGTTTGACAATCCAAATTACACCTCCACCGCCACACACACAGATTCACACACACACACACACACACACACACACACACACACACACACACACACACACACACACACACACACCCACCATCCAATCCACACTCTCATTTGCATTCCGCCGTCATA
>JBDFRD010146250.1:0-12495 GCA_039654405.1 Bullina lineata | reverse complement strand
AGAGAGAGAGAGAGAGAGAGAGAGAGAGAGAGAGAGAGGGAGAGAGAGAGAGAGAGAGAGAGAGAGAGAGAGACAGAGAGAGAGAGAGAGACAGACAGACAGAGAGAGAGTGAGGAGAGAGACACAGAGAGAATGAAGAGAGGGGAGAGAGTGTCTAACAAAATCCAACTATATCCTATCTAGGAGCTGTTTAAAATATTTTCTTTTCACTTTTCCAGGACATAAAGTCGTATCGTTGGTCAAGTAGCTGGACGACAATAAATATGAAAAAACATTGAGGGTTTATCTTGCATTGTATCCTAAGCCTAAAGACATTGTATACAATTTGTCCTCTCCTCACATAACATTCAAGTCGAGTAAACCTACAAAGACCACCATTCTTGTGCAGCAATGAAACTGGATGAATGGACAGCTCATTAAAAACAATTTTTTTTTTTTTTTAAAGTGTTCAACTTCTGCTTCTGAGTTTGAGGCTGTCCAACAGATTTTCTACGTTGAAATGAGAAATAAATGCCAGGGGTGCAGCTACGACTCAAGCCGTTACATAGCCCGTCAAGGTCTTACTTGACTTATGCCTCTGGATTCCTTAAGGAACATAGGGCCACATGATGTTACATAGCATCAGTACATCAGCCCTAGGTCCAAGGTCCCCTACTATCTATTACCAGAATTACATTCAGAACCAGAACCATCCTTAAAATGTTTATTTCTTTAAGTTCCTTCAAGGCCACAAGGCTCAAAGAACCAGAGCTCATGCTGGTTCCAATAGCATGAAGCAGAACAGATGATACCAGATTGTATCTTAACAGGACACTGGTGTGTAAGACACTTATTATGCGTCTCCTAGACAGGACACTAGTGTGTTACAGACTAATGTCTCCGGTGTAATATGCACATATCCAGTTCACACTTCAGGTGAGAGGAAAAATGCCTACTGCTTATCTTTCCAACGGATGCAATATGGTCAGCATCACGACCAATCAGGACCCTTAGATTCTGAGTGTAATGCTCTAATCATTCAACTACTCACAGACACATTTTTGAGTAAAGAACGCTAAAAAATAGAAAATTTAAAACAAGCCTATCTTCGTATTGGAATAAGAGAGGAAGTAGAGAATTGGAGCAGTCCTTGCTTCTTTCTTACAGTGAGCGTCAAGTCAGGAAAAGGGAAGAAGAGATTGAACTGAAAAGGGACAGAACCTTTAGCGACAAGACACGCAGAGCAAAGGTCATGGGTTGTGTCAGAAGCAGACTACAGTTTGGTTAATCATATGGTTACTACAGATTATTTTTAAGCTCTTTCTTTTTTCATTTACTTGGCAGACAGGCGGGGAGAGGAAAGTTTGTGAATGAGGCAGTTAAGTTCAGTATCTGCAAGCATCCCTGTACAACCTTTGACCTGGCTTTCTCTCAGAAATGTTTTTCTTTGAACAAGCCTTAAGCTTTCAAAACTATACAACTCTACCTTGTGAAATATAAGCTTACGATTCAGGATATATATAATTTTTTTTATATTTGTATTTATCAGTATATATTTTTTGTTCTACATTTGAATTTATCAGTATATATTTTTTTTCTACATTTGTATTATCAGTATGCACTAAAAGTAAAGACTGAAAGATTATGTTTTCTATTCTCAAAATTTCTCTGTTGCCAAGAGGGAAAAAAGTGTGTAGGGCATCCTTTACACGCGTGTTCAAACAGTTCTTTGATTAGAAAGCCGGGTCAAAGGAAACACAGGCCTTCTCCTCTGTGCACAGACGGAGCCTGTTCACTGTTCAGTCACAAGCCTACAGGCAACTGAGGGCAGGCTGGGGGAAGAAGTGGAGGGGAACGAGGGAAGAAGGAGGGAGTGGAGGGAGTGGAGGGAGAGGGGAGGTGAGCTGACCTGCGAAAGGCACTCCCACATACGGATCCTGAGCCAGAACGAAGGGCCCTGGTGTCATTTGATTCATTTGGTTGGGACCGGCCACCCCTGGCAGGAAAGGAAGAAGAAAGGCAGGCACACACTTAGAAGCCATGCACATGGTTTTGGTGGTGGTGGTGGAGGTGGTGGTAGGTGCTGCTGTACTGGGAATCTTCCCCCGGAGAGTCAAAACCCTCCCCTTCCTCACAAACAAACAAAAAACAAAACTGCTGTACACAAAAGGCCTCCATAATTTTTTCCCTCCCCCTCACTCTTATTCTGGGACTTTGGAAAGTGGAGGAGGGGGAGGGAGGTTAAGACCACAGCCACATCGGGGACCTCACAGATCGCAGTGGTGCCAAATGAGATTTTTATCTACCAAGCTGGTAATTTTTACAACGAAACCTGCTCCAAGACGCTAGAATTTATAAAAAAAACTTGTGAAAATGGTACCTATCAACACTCAAACAATGTTCAGGGTTCATAACCAATTTCCATGTGAAAATTCAAGGGTTTTTCCGGGTTAAGATTTTAGTTCTCAAGGCCACAAAGGATGATTGCTCAAAGCGAGAAGTTTAACACGTGAAATAAATTACGGCGCATGTTTGTGAACTACACATGCCCGTAAAAACCCGACGTAAAATTACAGACAATGAGCGGGAAGTCTAGCTCTTAATCTTCAAGCTTTTTCAAGGTTACTGACTGTTTTTAAGGGTGTTAAATTGTTTTCAAGGCCTTGAAAAATGAAGCTGGTTTTTCAAGGTTTTTCCAGGTTTTCTAGGTCCGCTACAAACCCTGAATGCTTCACCTACAGATGTAGAAAATCACTAAAAAGTACTTCTTAAATTGTATGAGTAAAAAAGCTCTTCTCGAAAAAAAAAAAAAGAAAAAAAAAAGGTCATACCAGAGTCTAAACTATAAGAGAAAAATTGGTTGAAACTGCGAGATGACAATAAGCTGCCTAAGAAAAAAGACAGAAGGTTTCTGGCCACGACCACAGTGGTGAACCATAGTCCTCCCACACATGCCAACCCCATCAGAGGCCTGGAGTAATCACGAGCTGAACTCACAGTAAAATGGGATCCAAAGGACTAATTTTACCGCATATAAGGACAACGCCAGAGAACGAAAAACCCAACGTCAATGATATTTAAAAAGATATATCCGTTGCTATAACTCCATAAATTGGCTGTAATTGCCCATAAACTGTAATTTCTGACAGCTCCCAGTAATTTCTTACGGCAAACCAGTAAAGTTGGCATGTCTGTCCAATTCACTGTTAAGCAGGCAGTTTTGTTATTCTATTAGAAATCCAAGTGAATGTAACCCCATTTGGCTCACTGCTACAAACGTGCAGGTCCCCTGATGGCCAATAAAAAAAACCAAGCAAAGATGGAGGCCAAAACAAAATTAAATTAAACATTAACATTATGTAAAAAAACAAAAAACACTCATTCACACGCAGACATCCAGAATACGAAGTGTACATATGAATGACAAAAACAGCAGTGAGAGACACTTCATCATAATCCTATAGGCCCAATCTGAGGCTAACAAGTTCTTTTTCTTTTTGAAATTTAGAAAAATGTAGGTCTACACCTAAAATAATTATAGATTTAGAAAAGAAAGTTACTGAATGAGAAATATCTAATGTTTCAGGGAGTTCAATTACAACTGTTTAGATCTATACCACTACAACTTAACGGTTAAAAAATAAAATAAAAAAAAACAATAACCCAAATTCCCCATTCGATTTCTCCTCATTGTAATTCTTAACCCACCCCCCACACACACACCATTAACAACAAGTAGAACATTTCATTTTGCAGTCTTTTTTTTTTATGCAAATGATCATACTCTTTGAAAACGTGATTGTAGTTTTGGGGAAAAAGATCTACTTTTAGGTTAAAAAAAATCTCTCTTGCTTTCACAAACTGAAACACAAGTGACACATGACGGGAAACAAAACACATTCAAATGAGCAAACTAAAACAAAACAATTAAAGAGACGACTGACGTTGATTTCCTGAAATAAAAATAAAAAATTAAGAGAAATGATTTTAAATCAAACAGAAAAAAGAAGAGATGCCAGCTGATCACACAACAAATTCTTGTGCTCTGACACGGTTTAATAAAAATAACCTCCTTCTCCCAACTAAGACAACTCAGGGATCTCAATACTACAGAAAATATTCTCCATAGAGTTTTCATCAAAAGGTGGCAGGCCAATAGTCACACCCTACAAGAATAAATCCAGTTGTGGAGGCGGCCAGGAGGGAGAGGAACAATGAAAACTTCCTGAATGGTGCTCCATCACCGATACAATTGCTCTCATGTGTACGTTAAAGCAAATAAAATGGCAGACATTTCTCGGAAAGCGAGATCCTGCAATTTCTTGCCCATCGCAAGTCCAATTATCACCCCCTGAAGGTGATATGGCAGCCAATGGTTAGAGCAATGGACTTCTAATCCAAGGGTCAAGGGTTTGAATCTGGGAGGTGACCGTGTTATGTCCTTGGGAAAGACATTTTACACCATTCTTCCTTTCCCCATGCAGGTGCAAATTGGATACCGGCATATTCTGCTGGGGAAGTAAACAGACTAGTGTCCTGTCTAGGAGATGAAGTAAAATCATCTGTTCCGCTTCGCGCTACCGAAACTGGAAAAGCTCCGGCTCTATGGGCCTCAACGCCTTAGAAAGCAAAATGTTAATACCATTTTTCTCTAAAATAAAATAAACAAAATGAATTCATAAATAAATTAATGAATAAAGCGGAGTTTGGTCACATCTACTGGCATCTCTTCTCCACAACTAAAGAGAAATAAGACATCAATGAAATACATAAACATGTCTACGTAAGACACATTGCTCCCCGTCTTGCCTTCCCAAAATTTAGGTGGCCAATGGCAACAAATTAAACACCATTATTAACACTGAAACATAGACTACAAGCCCAAAGTAAATGAAAACATTGGAATAGCTACTCTCTTCATGCTTCGACACTCAACAAAAAATAGTTTGCTATAGAGACAAAAAAAAAAATAACAATAATAATTCAGAAAAGCCTTAAGATTTTCAACAATTGTTTCATTAATTTGGGGGGGGTCAGCTGAACACTGATGAGTCTCCTTTAGAAATTACAAAGTAATAAATGAATACCAAAACAGGAAAAAATGACGGGACAACTTTTTAAAAAAAATGGACAAATTATTTATTAAAAAAAAATTCCCATTACCCCATATCTCCTTCATTCACTTTTTTACCCATTAATTAATGTCGCTTTTCTCACTGACAAGTAATAATGGTTAATACCAGCTTCCATCTGCCTTGACCTGCTGACAATACTTAGCACACCAACCACATGGACACATAAAAGGCAGTGAAAGTAATAGTCAACAACTTTCTTAGTCTCCAACGTACATCTTCCCACTACAGCTCAAGAAGAACAATGAATAGTTCAAAAGCTAAGCGACAGAGAGGTGTGGGTGAAAGACAGAAAGACCAATGTAAGAGAATAAAGAGAGACAGAGTAAGAGAGAGAGACGGAAAAGTTATTGATGACATTTAACACAACCACAGACAATACAGACCACCGAGAGTGAATGTGACACAATAGAAATAATTCTGTTGCCAAATCAGATCTGAGAAACTCTTTCTTACAATGTTCCACGAATTCTGATTGATTCACCTTTTGCCACTACAAAACCCTGAATTCTCTTATCAGCTTAATTGTCTTTATCAAGAAGCTTCATTTTTTTATATATTGGCGCAGGCATAATGCTACCATTATCTTTTCCTTTACTTAATTTCTCAGTTTTTGAATCATAATAGAATACTGAATACTGAAAAAAAAAATTTATTTATCTTTACGTTCCCAAACTACCTTTAATTAAATTGTCAAGTAATTCTCGAGGGATTGATGACGCGTTTAAGCCTTGGTAAATAAGGTAAGACACTGATACTTTAATATCTTTAATATAAACAAAGCTATCTCTCCCACCAGAAACAAAGAGTAATTATTTTCCAACAATTTACCGAAACGTTTGGTCAGGTAACACTGACATGCCTATGTATATGAGAAATAATAATAAAACAATTTCCTTGATCATGCAGATACAAATAGTGGAACTCTCACAGTCTAAGTCTACACTTCTAAGTCACATAATCTTCTGGGACTGAGATTCATGAGCATACATCTTTGGAACATCGAAAGATAATAAAAAAAAAAATCCAATCAAAGCGAGTAACAGAATGAAAAAAATAAACTGAACGAACATAAATGGTCTCCCGCAGAACGACAGAAAAAAAAAAAAGAAGAAAAATCGTTATGGAAACAAACTCTAGGTAGGAAATGAACCAGGGAGCTTTACCCGGAGACTATGGTTGAACGAACAGAAAAGCAATACGTGGGGAGGAAACCCAAATGAACAAAGAGGAGTGAGAAACAGGGCGAAGACGGCGGCCATACCTAGGGGCTGCTGGGCTGGCATGGTGAACGGTTGTTGTGGCGTCAACATTGCTATTGGCTGCTGCTGGCGCTGGAGCAGTTGCTACAAAAAAAAAAAAAAAGCAAAGGACTTTAAGGGTAAGAATCAGAGGCACTCAATAGTCTCATCTAGAATGCTTTTATATAATCAATCTGAGGTAAAAATCATAGGCACTCAACAGTCTTGTAAAATGAGGACCCAAAATTTTACTGCATACAAGGATAACACGAGGGAACGATAACACAACAGCAATGAGATTTAAAAGCATACACTTGCCGTAATTTTCCCATAAACCGTAATTTCTGACGGCTCCTCGTAGTTTCTAACAGCGAACCTGTAAAGTTGGCATGTTTGCAGTAGCAACAAGGATACAAAATTCTTAAATAACCTTATCATCTAGAGGCTATACCTGGTTATAGTCCAGCCCATAGCTGTTAGGGCTGTCCATGCCGGGCATGAGCTGACTGGCAAAGTCTCCTGCTCCGTACTGCAGGGGGTCCATCCCAACCTGCACACAGAACAAAGACAACGGTGTTAATTAAACAAATATATGGAACCACAGAGATGTTCTTATTCAGAAAAAAGTATTAGACCCCACATCCGGGGCTTGGATAAATCACTAGCGGAACTCGCAGTAAAATAAGGACCCAAAGAGTAATTTTACCGCATAAAAGGAAAACGCCACAGAACAAAGAACGCAATGGCAATGAGATTTAAAAGCATATATCGTAATTGTCCGTAAACCGTAATTTCTTACGGCAAATCTGTACTGTTGGAATGTCTTATAAAACCATGAAACAAAACAGTTATAACCATTTAACTGTATAAGAAAAAGGAATAACAAGTCAAAACAATCACAAATAATCAAGAAAAAAACCCAAAACATTTCCCTATATCAACCTCAAGGGGATTCTAGACCTGAGAATTTGTCAAGAACTCACTGGCTCAAATTGCTGGTGGTGAGTGTCCAGTCCAAAGGCTTGATGACCATGTGTGCTGTCCATGAAGTCCCCAGCATCGCGCAGGTGCAGCTTCTGTGGATCCAAGGGCATCCCGACAGGGCCTTGTCTGTCCTGGTCTGCTGGAGATGTTTGTCTGCTTCCCCTGGGAGTCACAAAGAAAGAGAATTACTTGGAGACTGAGCAGAGAAACACTGAGTGTCACAACGGAGAGACAGACCTATAGGTCGTATTGCGAAAGAGACAAAGAAAGAAGGAACAGGACAAACATGGTCAGAACTGGCAAAGTTATCAAGTGGAAATCCCTTGCGTGTGGCCTTACATCCGCAAACAGCTCAGCCAGCTGCCCCTGCCCCCCCCAACCCCCCAAACCACACAGAGGCGGTTGAAGTGTACTACATGACTACAAACACACACTAATCCTAGTGAAAGCCGGAATTTCCACCAACATTGCAGTTTTCTAGGACAGGACATCCGATTGGACATTGATAAAGGTCTTGATCTAAAATTAGACGGAAATAATTCCCATTAATTACTGTTAAAGTAAAGGGGTGTGCGTGGTGAAACCCAGCAATGCATCGAGATTGTGCGGGGGTGGGGTGTGGTGGTGGTGTCAATGGAATCGATGCATTTCGACGCACCGGTATCAAAAGGGTGAAAACATGAATATTTATCCTTACCGAAAGCCTCCTTCATCCAAGCCATTGGGAATCATGCCGTTGGGAGGCTGATTCATAGCACCCTCTTTCACATCGTCAATCCCAACAGCCTCGTCAAAAGGTGATGGGGTTTTGCTTTTCTTCTCCTCCACGATTCCATTGGGTTCTTGTTGTGGTACCTGGTGAGCAAAGGGAGGCTTTCCGTGCCAGCAACACGAGGGAATACGTTAAACACACCAAATGCATGCGGTTAATACTTCACTCTACTCAACTCATACAAAAGGACGTGATACTTGTTTCCCTTTTAAAGTACAGCAAAGATGTGGCTCGCAAGTACAAAAACAAGAGAAAGGACACAATAGATTACTGATATGATGGAGAAATTAAATTCCAGACAGTGCTATGCCTTAGAGTTTTATGTTGTTTTTTTTTAATAAAAATCTGCTACATCCCTTCGGATGACAGATGCTAAATAACACAGAACAATAAACAAACAATTCAAAATGACAATCAAAACAACCTTCTTGCCAGTTACCTCCTTCATCTTAAAATTCACACCCACCTCCCTTTCTCTTTACTCAAATATTTTACAGACATGTAACTGTGCTGAATGTTTTCAAAAGAGGAGTGTGTGTGTCTAAGCTGGACTTACGAAAGGTTTGATTCGATTGAGAGCTCCAGGTTCCACTTTGTTTGGTGAGCCTCCCAGCACATACTCCACCATGTTCACCCCGATCTGGTTGCTGGAGTCTGGAAGGATTAAGACAGCAAGTAGTTATACAGCGGCCCTATGCTCCACCAGGAGCCAAGAGGATTAAGTCAAGTAAGTCAGTTATGCAGTGTCCATCAGCCAATACAAATTAGACCAGATTTTCAAAGAAAATTCATGAAATTTTAGAAATATTTGTGCACTTAGGATCCTCCCAACTAAAAGCAGAGCCTTAATTAATTACAGCTTCATTTTTGTTCGAGCAAGTTGAAATATGAATTTCATGCACTCAATTGTAGAATCCCTTACCTTTCTTCTGTAAACAACATTTTGGGTCTACGTGTTTTCAACTGACGACATTTTGGTACAAAATGCCACCATTACAGAAATACTCCCCTCAGTTTACAAGTGTCGTATGTTCACTTTTCACAAAATCTGAGTTAAACCCATCAAAGGCCTTCCATAAGCTATTACTACATGCCTTTGTATTTTCAAGACCATCAGTTCACTTTAAGTATGAAAATTCCAATATGCATTTGTTGTATGTCCACAATAATACATGTACCAAAATTTCTTTGAAACGCGATTTCTCAAAACTGAGTTGAGTGGACATACGACAATTGTAAACTGAGGTGACGTAACGCTTCTGATTTAATCAAGGTCAAAGTGTGAGCATATTCTTGTATCCAATGAACAATGATAACTATACGTCCCAAAACAACTTGCATAAACACTTGTTTCCTGGCCTTCAGAAATACGATACAGTGGACTTTCAACGAGGACTTCGATCCCAGTGTTCTTTTTTTGTTTTTCATTGTAATACGATGCAACTTTCAACGAAGTTTACCCCCACGTGGTTGAATACAACAAGGTCGCGATGGCCTCTCTTCAACCAACAAAGAGCCATATGGACCACGCCTCGATTCTTACTCGTTTGCTTTTCAGTCGATATCACATGCCAAACACGTTGCAGTTGTACTTATGATCGCCGTGCGCCCCGAAGTCCTGTTCAATGGGTTCTCAATCAGGGGAGATAATTAGGCAGTGTATCATAATTTATGCTTTGTTGCTTTCCTTGATTTCCAAGTCGCCTCAGACTCAGAGACCGACGTCACCTATAACGAGAGGTCGGCAACAACGAGAATAACGTGTTGGTCCTGGCGATCTCATTGAATGCGACTTCCACTGTGCACAAGTTAGACCTTTCCACACCATCATGTTCCACACATAAAAGCTGTAGTGCTGATATCAACACTTGTCATTCACCCCACCCCCCCAGCCAAGGGACATCCTCTTAGCGCCAACTCACCTGTGGGTCCACTGTTCCAAGTATCATCTCTTGTTGTCCAGCCATGATGGGAGAACATGGTCTTAGACTGACTGTCCCCTACTTTATTCGGGTCATCGTCCCACAGTTTCTTTGACTGATGGCTCATCTACAATATAGAAAAATATACATTTGAATAGCTGCTTCATTACTTTTATATAAAGCTTAGGAAAAAGTAGCATGACATTGAAAGCATTTCTTCACTGCAAAGTCTTACAATTATTTCATATATTATTTGAATTAATTATTTAAGCACAGATAGACAGATGCTACACCATCGTCTGTCATAGACGCAAGGTTGCCAACGAAGATTTGAATTAAACCCATCATGAAGTCATTTACACTTTTCACTTTAAGACTCAGCAATCAGTTCAACTTGTCAATTTATGCTTGAGACAAAAGGATCTTAAAAATGAAAACCACTATGAGTCTTCATCTCTATATGAACCTGCTCCCACATGTTCTCCCTGTGCTGGCTTGGTCTCTAGCTAATGAAAAGGAAGTGTTTGCATTTCCCTCAAGACCTGACAGTCTGTCAAATGTGAGATAAACATCAACACATGGGAAGAAACTGCAGAAGACAAGAGCCTTATGGAGGACAACTGTGATTGAAGGGGTCACTGAATTTGAGAGCACTTTAACAGAAAAACAGGCAGAGAAACGTTTGCGATGAAAGGAAAACAGCAGTAAAGAGCGTTGCAGCATCTTCCTGGTTTGTAGACTGTGTGGAAGACATTGCGCTTCAAATATTGGCAGAATCAGCCACGAAAGAAGCTGCAAGAGACGAACCTCCCTGAGATGAATATCAAAAGACCTTTTGAAGCTGAATAGACCATCTGCATAGACGATAAAAGCCAGATAATGACTTGACAAGAAGGAAAACAACATACTTATACAGGAAAAGTCATTATTATAATGCTTGCCTTTTTTAGCCCCAAACAGTGCTGGTGCAAAGCCTATACATTATATATATTCTAAGATAAAAGGAGGAGGGGAAAAACAACATTCATCCCCATCCCCGCAAGTCAAGGAGGAACAAAGCTGAAGAACAGCCCATATTCTGATGACAAAAATCTGTACAGCCACCCTTTAGCCACAAGAGTGAGGAGCAGAGGCAAATACCTAATCACAGAATGAGCCAGGCAGAAGTTAGCTAGAGAGAAAAATCAATATATACTCCGTTTAGTAGGACTAGGCCTGACCCACTATGATGACCCAGCTTTTCAGGAGAATCCAAATTGACCTGGTGGCCTAGGGGGTCTCAAAACCTAATTTGGCAGTCTCACAACGCGAAATGAGAATTTTGCAGGCACACTAATGCCGGAACTTACAAAAATAAATGCAAGCATTATTGACAATACGAAGAAATGTCATTTTTCCGAAGATACTGAAGGATGAAAAGTTATAAGTATGACCTTTACATCCAAAAAAGAAATTTTGCTCAACAAATCATTCTCTATCAACAATTTTTCAGGTTCTGAAGTTGTTCAATGGCGTGGGTGTAAGCCCCTATAGGCTCTACTCCCCTGGGCCTAATTTAGATCCGTGACCTACTTCTGGAAAGTTACTTGTGATCAATGGCTTTGTCAAAATGATGAGGAAAAAAAAGCTGTCACTATCGGTTAAGGGCGCAATGCTTTTACTAATTCGCCTTCTATGTAACTGCGTTGTTGTTGTCAAGTCATCTGCCTTATTCTTTTACAAGTAAACATCATCAAACACAAGTGTAGAACAAAAATGGGAGAATACTTCAAGAAATTGAAAACCTTTAAATAGACAGAAGCTCCTTGCACATAACGTGAGCTCTCCAAAAATGACAACACAGAACAGAAACTTGACACTTGTACATCAAAAACTAACTTCTTTTTGTATGTGTACACAAAATTATAGTGTGTAAGTATGTGTCAACATCCTTCAGAAAAAGATAAAATAGAAAGATGCTTTAGTCTAGAATTCATTTTCATTTACATCTGGGATAACTATGTTTATGAAAAAAGGCAGCTAAAAATGGGTGCTACTTTTTTTAGCATCAGTCAGAGTGAGTCCAAAGAATCGACATTGTATTTGCTGGGAGATGGATAGATAATGTCAGGGGAAACAAATTTTGAACTATTCCCATTAAAATGGATCAGGCTTGACATTTTCAGGAAAGATAACGAGACAATTTGTAGAGTTCCAATTTACCCCTCGAATTGTCCCCATCACGACATTATTACATGATACAATACTATTTACATCCGTGAGAATCTTACAGTAAATAATTTACTTATTGAGTCTCACTAGTTAATATTGTCAGTTTACATCTCCACATAAAAGTCATACAGCATGAAATGTCTAAAGTTTGAAATCTATGTACATCAATTAAGTTTTGAGAAGGACAGTGGAAGGTGAAATGAAGGCCATGAGACAAACATGGGGATCCTTAATAAGGCTAGCGAAGGACAGGC
>JBDFRD010146139.1:0-12496 GCA_039654405.1 Bullina lineata | reverse complement strand
ATCAAACCTAGTTGCATCTATTCTTAGTACGCACATCACGTTTGAAGAACTCCAATCAAACTCCTTTCCCCTGACTTAAAGCCAGTCTTCACCGCATATTTTCTTTTCAGTAAAAAAATCTTGTTGATGAACCTCGACTCGGACCCTCCACCTAACCAGAGGCAGCTTCACCTTCAGAAGTCTATTCGTTTGTACGTCTCCAACTTCATGCAGGAAAATCTTCTTGGATTGCAGGTATCGTATGTCTTGAGTACTTGAATAAGCTCAAACTATGGGCTTAGCGGCCGTTTTCATTGCTTTTCCTCTTGTTTTTCTGGTGAATTTCGAAGTGTTAGCAGCTACTTTCTTAGTTTTAAAAATTTGTTTGGGGTTATAAGTTGAAGAGTGTCAGTCTTGAAAGTGAGGTTTTTATGCCAATTTTGAGTGGGGAAAATACATTTTCAAAGATATCTTGTAGGCTTCGATAAAAATAGGACTGGTAAGATCCACCCACTTGGTAAATGTTTGTGTATAGATCTAATCTCTTTAGATGCAAAAATTATCAATAGAAACGTTAGTCTCAATACATAATTCATATTTTGTGTTAATTTGTTTGAATGGGGGACTTTTTAATACAATTTACCGGATAGCTTGCCCTAGAGCACCAGGTAATTATGACTACACACAGACAAAGAAATAAAAATGTCACTTTTATACGATTTTTTTTTCTGCCTCTCCCTCTTTTACCCTCCTTTAAGGCCTTGCCTTCGGAAGAAGACTATAACAAGCTGCGCCAAGCTAGAGCTGCTGAGATCCAGAAAAAAATTGCAGCGGAGCGCCAAGCCGCCATGGAAGCTCAAGAGCGTGAGCGCATCGAACGAGAGAAACAAGAACGCGAGCGTCTGATCCGAGAAGGCCGGCTGTCACCAGAGGAGATGCCTAACTTTGGACACAGAAGAGTGGGCTCTGGCGGAGTGGACGTCCAGAAGAAAAAGAATCAGTCAGGTAAAAATTTTGGCCACAATCGGAACGAGTCGGACGGAAATCTGGGCAAGGGCTGGAAACCGCTGGAGGAGAGTGTGCGGGCGAGCAAAGCCAGCGATCCGATGCTGCAGCAGATGGAGATTATCCGTGGATACATCCGTCAGGCCAAGCAGGCACATCGCGCCGATGAAGTGCTCATGTTGGAGCAGAACCTGCGTGACCTTCACAACGAGTACGTACGGCAGAGACAACAAGGGGGGGATAACAGTTAGTCTGTCCTGACGCTGCGGTGTAGGATTAATTTATTTCGTACTCTTGTTTACGTTATGGTGCACTTAGGCTCTGTCCCAGTTTTTGGTCCCCTCTGTTCTTATTTGCTCGTTTTTACACTCAGCATTGTAGTGGATTGTAACAGAGAAGCCAGTACAGGGAACCTCGAATACAAGGAGCTCGAATCCAATGAGACCTTGCTTTCAAAAGTTAAAAGTCTCGTTTTCTCTCTCTTTTGTTTGCTGATTGGACCAATGAAACGCATTGTAGTTACCGGGTGATGATTTTGGATTCTATGAGAACATTAGGCAGGTTCCTCTGACCTCACTGTATCTGAGGTTCGCTGTACTTGAGGGAAGCTTAACCCATTGTATCTCATTGTACTCAAAAGTCTTCTTCTGCCCTTCTTTATGTGTGTTTATTCAGTAAGTGTAGCTTGACAAACTCAAGACAATTATGCTAGACGTTGAAAATGGATAACTTGCTCATATGCATTTGTAATTGTTCTTTTACTTGTGTTTGAACTTGGAAAACATATTCACTTTATAATCAAATAGCTGTCTAAGTTCTTGGTGGTTATATTTCTTTGTAAGAGCACACTGGTATCCTGATAGTCCACAGGTCTTGTTTAAGGTTTTGTCTCTGTGCATTTCATCATCTGATAATGTCTACACTGAAGCATTGGTGTGACCTGTGGAATTATTATTTTAAAGTTAAAAGTTGAGGTCTGTGTCACACACATGGAATGTCCAGCAAGGTTGGGGATAATGTGAAATTAGAGCTACTAGGTAATAGATCAGGGATCATAGCACTCTAGAATATCCTAAAATTTCCTAGGAGAAAAAATCCTCCTGGAATTTTTAAATTGCTCCTAAAATCTCTTAAATATTTGGCAGACTTTCCAAGTACTGATATAATATTAATTTTCATAGTCAAAATTGCGAACCGGACATGGACGATCGCGGGGCATCGGGCGAGTAATCAATTGAAGTATCGGTTGATTTTTACAAACGTTCTTTATTTATACTTAGAGAGCGATCTAGAATTTTTTGACAACCTCCTAGAAAACCTCAAAGAATCTCCTATATATTTATAGGCCCATAGTGCTACGACCCCTGCAATAGATACAAAAAAGGATAATCTGGTGTTGTGGGTGGGATAGTCTGTGTTATCATTCATACAAAGTCCCTCTAGAAAATAGCATGAGGAAGGGAAGAGGAAGAACATGTTGAAGTTTTATGTGTGTTAGTAGCCTGTTTCCCTTTGCTTCCAAGTCTCGCCTCCATGCATTTGCGTCAAGCAAATAAATTGCTGTGCTGTTGTCTTGAGGGAATGACAACAAAAGCTTCATTTAATTATTTCAGGAGATGTGGCATCTTCTTCATTTTGACTGTGACTTACAAAATTGGATGTGATATTCTCATCTTAATCAAATTCTGTTAATCTGTGATTGAATTCCCACCTTCATTCCTTTTTGCATTAGATCTTTTTAGAATTCAGGATTATAATATGTATGTTATGTGTACGCATTATGCTTAGCAGACATGCCAACTTTACCGGCTCGCCATCAGAAATTATGGTTTACCGGCAATTACGGCCAAATTGCGCAAGGATGCAATTGATATAGATCTAATTGCTTTTAGATCTCATTGCTATTGTGTTCTTCGTTCTCTGGCGTTTGCCTTGTTTGCAGTAAAATTATTATTTTGAGTCCTCATGTTACTGCAAGTTCAGCCTGTGATTATTCCAAGCCTCAATTGGGGTTGGCATGTCTGGCTTAGTTCTAATTTTTTCTGCTTGCTTTCAAGAATGTCCGACGTCAGTTGTTGTGATGGGAATACAACTGAACTTCTGTTGTTGAGATAGCGCTTCTATCTAGTCTGAATGGGCGTCGTGGGGCAATTTCTCATTTTAAGCACTTTATTGGTAGCGCTTTGCATACTTAAATCTTTCTTTACCAAGCCAAGCACCGCTGCATTATTTTTGTCAGTGGATCACCTGTATTCTGTTGTGTGAAGGTGTTGATCTTTTATGTAACAGTAATTTTTTGTTGCATTGAAATCTAGTACTTCCGTTTATGAACTACGCTATGCAGTAGATATGGCTAAAAAACAAACCCCGTCATTTTAAGTTTTATCAGGTGGGAGTTTTTGTGTGTATGTGTGTTTTTTCCCTTTGTTTTTCTTCTTTTTTTTTTTCATGCATGCATTTTTTAATAATGACCTGACATGAGTCATTCATGATTTTTCACAGTAAAACTTTTTAAGCAATGACTTTCTTTTTACCGCATAACATGATCACATTAACGAGTGTATGCTTAAACTCTGTCTAAAACCCATGTGAATGTTCGAATGAGGTGAAGGACATGAAGGTTCACACCTATTGGGTTTGAGAGGAGATAAAGTGATCACATCATTTCCGTCGTTGTATTGCAAAATCACTAGGTTGGCCCACCTATGTGTCGTAAAATTCTGGTACTGTCTAATTCTCTCCCTCTCTCCCTCTCTCTCTTTCTCTCTCTTGGCTCTTCATTATTAGTAATTATCTTTATCGGTTTCATCCTGTTTTCTTATTTACTTGTGAATGTGCTAAACAGGCATTACATTTTCGATACACGGAAATGAATTCACTTAATATGCTGTAGTACTATTATTCTTATTCTTATTACTATTATTATAATATAATCTTTATTATTATTATTATTATTATTATTATTGCAAGTGCAGGGGCCCGTTCTCAGAACGGGTTAATACAAGTATATAACTGTATGCAATAGAGTGGATTTTGTAGTTTTTACTTTCAATATGAGGAATAAATACCATGAATCGACATTGTGATTGTCTGAAAGATGTCCTCCAGTGTAATATCAGTTAATTATTTCCCGTAAAATAAAGAAATACAGTATCGCTTCATAGTTGCTTTGAGAATTAAATAAAAAATTTGCAAGCACGCTAGTAAACTGTAAAGAAAATTGGTTGCGCAGAAACAGGCTAGAAACAGAGTGCTGGAATTATCTAGTGACACGTTTGGTCTGAAATGGTGCTCTCACTGCAGAATGAACGTAACTATAGACCTTAAAAATGTCTCCTGTGTGTACCACATTATCACCGATGCAATCTGTTATTCATGAAAGCAGGAAAGATAGTTTTTGTAGATTTAAATATGCTTACCCTGGATAAGATATGTCAGTAGAAATTGTCAGTATTTTTTCAGATTTTTTAGTGGCCGCGTTTAGAGGTTTTTGTGCATTACACGTTGGAAAGTTACCATTATTATAGAATGATTATTATAGATTCATTATTATTATTGTTATTATTATTGTATTACAAGATCTATATTATTATTGTTGTGATAATTATTATTTTTATTACTATTTTTATATGAAGGCCACAGTGTGGTCTGTCCTGTTGTTGATACCAGACCTGGTGAATGGAAAACCAACATAAACGAATTCATGTCACATATCAAATTCTTTGATCATAAAATTGTTTCAAAATCAGGGAATGGTACATACATACACGAGTCACTAAAAACGTTTTGTTAATAAATGCTTTTGAAATACTTGTGAGGAAAAAATTGTCCTTCAAACTGGTTATACATACCCAAAATGTTTTGTGCAATCATTTTTTTTTTTTTCATAAGTCTTTTTCTTGTTTGCGTTTCTTTTCTACTGCCAGTATTCTTTCTCCTTTTGATACATTTTTGTAACACACCTTTGTTTAAATTTTTCATTATTTAAAAAAAAAATATTTTAACAAAACTTGATGTGTGACATAATAAAATCAGAATAAACTGGGAGTGATAGTCACATGAAATAAATAAAAATAGCAAAATCCTTAAATAATTCTCATGTTTGCTGTTTATCAGAAAAATTTGGCACCGTTGGTATTATTGTGTCATGGTCAAATGGTGAGGCTTTGAGACACACCAAGAAGCTCATGAGTTCAAATCCTGATCATGGTCCCTGAGGAAAAACAGTGCATGATTTTTCCTCTCCCCATCCAGGTACAAAATGGGTTCAAGGATATTTTTCTGGGGAAGCAAACCTATGACAGAAGCTCCTGTCCAGCTAGTGATGCAGGATCTTCTGTTTTGCTCTCACCAGATAACATGACAGTATAAGCTCTGGCTGTATTGGCCACATAGGTCTTGAAGGAACTTTACTCATACTGATAACGAATTAAGCTCCAGCTCTTTAGGCCATATCATGTAGGCCTTCAACCTTGAAGATATTTTATTAGTTTTTTTGTAGGCCTTGAATTAACTTTTGATTCTGGATCTGCTTCTGCTTCGAATCTGGGAGGTGACTGTGTTGTGCCCTTGGGAAAATGGAAAAGGCACTTTAAACCATTTTTCCTTTCCCCACCCAGGTGTGAATTGGGTACCGGCATATTCTGCTGGGGAAGTAAATCTACAACAGACTAGCGTCTTGTCTAGAAGATGAAATAAAAATCATCTGTTCCGCTTCATACTACCGAAACCGGGATAAGCTCTGGGCCTCATGGCCTTGAAGGAACTTTACTTTTACTTTACTGCTTCTGCTTGCCTTGTTTACCTTCATCGAATTACGCCAAGTAAGAGCCGCTAGTTAATCATGGAATTTGATGTTCTTGCCATTAAACTTCAAATCTGCTTTCCTTGTCTGACCATCTCCAAACCTGTTGGAGACGAGCTAATGATATGTTTCCGGTTTCATTTTTTTTTTTTTACCGGCACACCAACTGTCACTTTTTTTGTTTATTTCATTGGTAATGATGCAAATTAGCAACTTCATTTTTGTTATTTTATTCATGCACTCATCAGCTATGACGGTTTTTTTCTGCCTATTTCTGCATCAGCTATGCCATTTTTTTTACTTTGAGTGTATATATTTACACTTCACTTATAGCACTGTTTGTTTAGTTTTTTTAATTTTGCACAAATCTGCTATGCCTATTGAGCAAAACCAGTTTTTAAAATGCAAATTTTAATGTTGCCCTTTGTTGCAATTAGCAAGGGAGAGAGCTTCAGTGCTTTCTTTATTATAATATGTGTTATTTTTTTTGTTACTGCCGTCATGAATATTTTCCTTTAATCGTTAATCTAGTAAGTCTTAGTGTGTTGTAATGCAGAAAACACGCTGTTTAATTTACAAAATTCAGTTGAGTGTGGAAGATATGGAATGTATGGCAGTATGATTACTATTAGTTGTATCATTGTTATTATTATTATAATCTCATAAATAATTCGCCTTTGTAATTTGTAGCCAATTTGCTGTTAGCGGAGTTATGCTTTTTGTTGTTTTACCCAATTTACTGTTAAATTGTCATCAGCTATGAGGTATTTTTTTTGTTTTTTAGTTTATTATTTTAGAAGAAAAAGAAAGATTTGTACAGGTCATTGCCTTCTCCCCTGCATTTTCAATGCCTCGCATGAAATAACTTCAAGTTTGGCTCAGTTTTCCTGTCGTGGCAAGAGCTGATCGACAGTATTTTAAAGGCTTTTAGACTATTTTCATAGAACAAATTGTGTGGTACACGGGGAGGGTTAGGACAGGATGCCGAAATGTTTAGATTTCCTTTTCTAAATAAAATGTTCAGTCATTTATCTAAGGTAAATATAATTTCCAGGAGAAATTTTCTTAGCCTGGAAATGTGAATATTTTGAAAAATTTGTCTTAAATTTGTGCAATCAGTTCTTCTATCACCTTTCTACTAACTGACAAAATAAAACATAAAATAAAAGCCAAAAAACTAGAGAGAGACATTATTCCATGATCTAAATTTTTATAATTGATCATGTAACACAACATGTATTTCAGTTTAGCCCATGTAGATGATGTAATGAAACTCATGTAAACAGTGTAATATGATAGCATGTACTCTATCACCTGTAATGGAGCTTGATGTACCACAATACACTTGAGAATGCTATAGTGTTCATAGTTAGTGTTTAAAGTACTCTCCTGAATACTCATCATACTGTTGTACTTTTGACAAAGATAAGCCATGCCTTAAGCTGAAGGCTGTAATTCTTCACTCTTTGAACCCTGGCCCTCTGAGCCTTACTTTGACCTGCACCTGAGCTCCTGAGCTAAATGTGCCAGCGTGAACCCCACCTATTTGGTTCTCGCAACCTATAGAGTGCGTTCGGTATATAGGAAGGAAGGCACATGTGAGGTGTAAGTCGCTCTCAGATACATTATGTCAGCATCTTGTGCTGATTGGTCAATCAATATACAAAATACAGCCAAAATAAGTGACGTGGTAGTACCGTCCTGCGACCTACAGTCGTTTTGGTATATAGAATGAAGGTGCTTGTGACATGTAGGTTGCACTCGGGCCGGTCGGATGAAAGGCTTATCTTCAGTTTTCTCTCTCTCTTGCACACCTGTAACAAAGAACATTTACCTTATGCCATCTACTGTACATGTACTTACATAGCATTCACTTGTCTTTTGATCTGTAATTTGATTCCTGATTTGCCCTTCGTAAGGGCTTATTTTTTAATGAACCTGTTGGTTTTGTGTGTAAATTTGTACACATTTTTGTAGAATGTAAATTGATGTAGGGAGTCTACGGGCTTTAGATAGCCTTTTCACCTTTTTGGTTCAGTGAGTATATTAATATTACACCTGCGAACTTGAAAAATACTGACTTGTTTTCTGCTTTCGCAGTTAGAAATTGAAGACATGCACGTCAATTTTTGTGTGTTTGTGAGGAATACTGTATTGCTTGAGAAATGGGTTTGGCTGTCTTCTTCGTTAATGGGTCAGTAACGAGATGCTTATACGTGCATTAAACATGTCAGTTTCATCATCTTCTTCTTCTCTTTCTCCTCTCTCCTACTTTCAACTTCTTTTTATCATTATTATTACTATCATTATTAATAATGATTTTCTGACTTTTATGGACATCATTGACTCTGTTTTTATGTCATGTACAATTTCTTTGAAGCTAAATCGAATTCGATTCTCAGCTCTGAAGAAGGATTTGGGTTAAAAAATGCTCGTAGAACATGTTTTTGTTAGCT
Source organism: Bullina lineata (assembly GCA_039654405.1). Taxonomy (NCBI): domain Eukaryota; kingdom Metazoa; phylum Mollusca; class Gastropoda; family Bullinidae; genus Bullina; species Bullina lineata. The sequence continues at coordinate 4,252 of JBDFRD010146139.1, read as the reverse complement.
AACTGGAACAAAATGCATTGAAAACAATGCTGTAACTTGCTTGTAAATTGCAAGGTCGTTGTGCTTCCGAATCAAAATTTTGTGCAATGTTATAGTATGTCCCCAGTCCCAGCTTTGGCTGTTGTTCTTGTCCTCATGGTAGATCGCGTTGAAGAAAAAATGTTTTGTTATAATGCGGGTCATTATCTTTTTATTGTTTAGATATCACTGGAAATATTTTTTTGGATTCTGGTGTACCTCTTATCACTGAAGTCTACTTAACTTAATGTGTATGGTGTCACTGGTAGAAAGATTTTGCTTCGAACCTAGAGGTATCAAGTTCGACGTCAAAATCCAGTGTTCTTATCCCATTGTTTCCTGGAGAGAATTGTTCAAAATGACGTAAGTGGAAAGCTCAAACTCAAAAGGGGATCAAAACTCCTAGGTAGATTCACTGATTCAGCTAGTTCCAAGGCAGTGCTCTTTGACTACAAGATACTAAGTCTTCTGATTCTGATGAAAGACAGTCAGTACACATTAACACAGCATCTGGTCAGCTTCTCATAAGCACTTCGACTTCGAGATCTTTTCTAAAAAAAAACGGGGGCTTTGTGAGGCTTAGCTAAAAGATGTAGAAATGACACATTAATATAGAGTACACGAGCTTCACGAAAAAGGAAGTTGCAGGTCAGGATTGTTCTGTCATCATCATGAACCTGTTACACCAATCTTGGTGTGTAGGGCAGCAACAAAGCTCCTCCATTCCATCCTATCCTTCACTAGCCTTATTAAGGATCCCCATGTTTGTCCCATGGCCTTCATTTCACCTTCCACATGTTGTTCTTGGCCTTCCTCTTGCTCTTTTGCCATCTGGAATCCAGTGGAGTGCTGTTTTTTAAATGGATTCTGGCTCCCTTCGCAACACATGTCCAATCCATCTCCATCTTGTTGTGACAATGGTTGCAATGTCTTGTTGTCCACATCAGTCCAATAAGTTTTTATTTGAGATCTTCTGAGGCCAAAATATTCCCAAGATCCAAGACAGGTGGTGTGAAAGGTGCAGAGTTTTCCCAAATCTTTCTCTGTTATCCTCCAGCAATCAGAACCATATAGGAGCACAGATAGGACACAACTATGGTACAGTCTTATCTTGGTGCTTGTGCTGTACTGTGTAGGTCTCCACACATTTACCGTGCTCCTAAATGCACTCCTAGCCTTGCCCAATCTACCTGTTCTGTAACTTTCTTATTTTGTGAAGCCCACTTCCTCTACATGTATTTGTGTGTCATTTCTTATGGCAACTTTCCTTGTTTTGCACATGCCTAGAGATGGACTTTTTCTTCTTTAGAGCTTTAGGCAGATTTGAAATTATGCTATCCTAGTTAACTTATTTCATTATTTTTAGAAGAAAGGATATTAATTAGTCTCTTCCAAATGGCAATGTGCAAATTTTTGTGCAAAAGGCTGAGTGAAAAATAACATTTTTGCGGTGGTGTCTGTTAAATGTGTACAGGCTGTTGGATTTTGATGTACCGGGTATTTAGTAGAAAGGTAGATGTTTTCGTATGGTGAACTTTTTATTGAATGTATATTTGAAACAAGGATAAGTTCTGGCTATCGGTATATTAATAGGTCATATAAGCCTTGAACTTAAAGGAACTTTATTTCCTTTTGCAAAGATAAAAAAAAAAATGGGAAACAATCTTAATTTCAATGACTTGGCTCTGAAATTTAGATTCTAAATCAAATAAGGCCTAACTCTTTCACTGTTTTTATATTCTTGCCTAAGCATTAAATTGTTGTCACTGTGTCTTCATGCTTATAAAATGCTATGGCTCTCCTCTTACACTTAATTATGTTCACTGTATTAGTAGTCCTCCCTTCACAGAGCAGAAATGTCCCTTGTGTGGCTTACAGCTCTGTTTCACAGAAGAAGCTTGCATTTCTGGCACGCTCCAGTTTTATCAACTTAATTATCCATTGTGCAATAATTTCTAATGCATTGACCTTATTAAATTTCATGAGAATATGTTTTTTGACTTTGTGACTTGTTTTTTTTCCCATGTGTGGTGTTGGTGATAAAATAAATAAACGTTTGGTGCTAAAATTTTAAAATTGGGAGTTTAATAGAAGTAGAAGGTGGAACTGTAGCCCAACTAATTGACATGATTAAAAATAGAGAAGAACAGTCAAAATGTATGTAGAATGTACATGATAAGTAAAACTGTAGTAAAAGGAAAATGTTTGACCAAAAATAAATTAATTCACAAATGAACTTATCCATTTTTTTGCCACAAATCCGCATTTTCTCCATTTGCATAAATTGTGGTTCCCCATTATCAACCTAAAAACTCCTTTGCTATTTTCACCTTTTGGTTGGGGGGCTGTCATCTCTGACAATGAGGATAGGCAAGTAGAGAAGTCAAGCTGTACAAAAAGAAAGGAACATGAGCAAGACTGGAAGTGTAAGATGAGCCAAAATGCTACTAAACTCGGGAGAAGATTGAAAGGAAACAACAACAGCAACAATGAAATAAAGGCAGGCACAGTGACTTGACCAAAAGGTTTTTTAGAAAAGCATGAGAAATAGATGTTACAAGCTATTATGAAAATATTTATTAGAAATCAGAATACATTAAAAGAAAACAAAATAATCATCACAATTTTAAAACATTACCACTACACTCTCTTGCCACACTTTCCACTCTAGACCAAGGTTTTTTGACTTGCAAGTTAACATTACACTCCGAACACTAATTTCAAAACAGTCATGCAATTTGATGTAATTTACTAGTCTGTGGCGTGGTGGCCGAATGTTTAGAGCGTTGGATTCATAATCCAAGGGTCCAGGGTTCGAATCTGGGAGGTGACTGTGTTGTGTTTTCGGGAAAGACACTTTACACCATTTTTCTTCTCCTCACCCAGGTGCAAAATAGGTACCGGCATATTCTGCTGGGAAGTAAGCCTACGACAGACTACCGTCCTGTCTTGGAGATCACACCACCGAAACTGGGATAAGCTCCTGCTTTATGAACCTCCTTAGGCCTTGAAGGAACTTTACTGACTTAAGAGCAACAATGATATTGAAAAATGTCTGTCGCAAACCAATTTATAAAACTGAACATTAAATTCAGAACACTAATTTCACAACAGAGATGCAATGTGATGTCATTTACTAGTCTGACTTAATATTTGTGATTCCCCAAGTTATTCTACACACAAATTGTGAAATAAATAATTTCAATTTGAAAGTCAAAATAATTTCCCTTTGCTACAAAGCAAAACAAAAAATGTATTAAGTTAAAAATATTCCCATACTTTCATATATTTTTCATTTTACAACACATTCATTGTCCAATACCATTGCTCTTTTGGCCTGCTGCAAAATGGCCATGTTGTATAAATGTAATGTTTGTATCAAATACTTTTTTCAACTACCTAAACATACCATTTTTTCTTCCTTTCACTCTTGCTCACATCAAATTGTTTTTCATTCACTATTTCCACTCTAATCAAAGTTGAAACAAAAAACAAAAATCCACAACATTCACTTGCATAGATTCAGAACTTTCACCAGGACTTCCAAATCTTATTCACTCAAATCCTTTCCCACACAACACAAAACTCATCACGGCTATGACTCCTCTCCTTCTTCCTCCACATCCTTCCCTTTAAACCAGAACTTCCCGCGCTGTTCCTTGGGAGGATGGACCCAACGGGTACACGGCGTCTGGCCAGGAATCTCGCAGATGCATTCATGGGTGCACATGTAGCCAAAGTTGGCTGGATTGCTTTTCATTTCTTTGGCTAAAGCTTCTGCCTGTAGCGTCTCTCTAGATAGGATAAAGACAGAGAGAAAAGAAAGATTTAGAAAATTATGTATTGTATCTAGATTCACTTGACTTGAGGAAGATTTGCTTTGGAAAAGAGTCTTGAAAGTTCAGTCAATGCAGTGGCTATTACTGGTACTGAAAGACATTTTGTTAAATTTAATTTGTAAAAATATAATGATCGAACAATTAAAAAGTCATGGTTACATTCTCAGTGTACAATCTACTGAAATAGAAAGAAAACACAGATTTACACAACCTTACTGATAGATTTAAATCCCAATGATCCTGAGATTAACCGTAATCACACTCTTGTTTTTTTTTTTTCTAAGACAGTTCATCGCTGTAATTTTTTTTTTTTTTTTAAAATCAACACCAACACAATGGCTACCAGTCATGAGTGCAATAGCACCGCCTCACTTAAGAAGGGAAGAAGCAAACCA
>JBDFRD010146028.1:0-12500 GCA_039654405.1 Bullina lineata | reverse complement strand
CTCTCTCTCTCTCTCTCTCTCTCTCTCTCTCTCTCTCTCTCTCTCTCTGTCTGTCTCTCTCTGTCTCTCTCTCTCTCCACCCCCTTTTCGCTCTTTGCTCGTGCGTTTGTTTCATATTATCGCTCTTTCTTCGTCAACCCCTCCTAATTTCCCTCTCTCAGGCCATAGAACTCTGTTTCTACCTGGTTCCTATTTATCCCACTTTCTTTTTCCAGTCTAATTCAAGAGGTTTCAAGGATAATTATGTTCATGGACCCCTAAAAAGGAATGTTTTACGAATGTCTGTTGGATATTTTAAGCATGCCTCGCCAAGTCCCAGTGGCCTACTTAATATGACAACAGTGAAAATTAACTCTGCCCCAAGCAAACAAAAAGGGGTGGGATGTGGCTTCCAAAGTGTCTATTATCTTTTTCTCTATGCTTTCCCTGCCTGTCCCCGCTATTCCCCCGCCTCCTTCTCTCTCTCACCCTCTTCTGTTGATTCCCATTTTCTCCATTATCATAGCGACTCTGTTGCAGTGTTCTCAATCCTACATCAAATGCAGACTTCTTTTGTGTGTGTGATTCCAAAACGATCCCAGTTGATCAGGTTCTGATTGGGGAGCGGAAGTGAAGCCCTGTAATCTTTTTCAATATTATCTATTCTTGCGACAATAGCCTGCGTAAATCTTTTTTAAATTATGTTTTGAAATAAATGGAAACCAAACAACCAATTCAAACTTCCCACTACGCTCCTCAAACAAAACAAAAGAGGCCACTTAGGGTTACAGTGCACATCGTTAGTTTGTGATTGATAATGTGCGTCCAGACTTGCTTGCACCGCACGGTGAGGGTTAACATTGATGGTCTGCTGTGAAACGCCTCTCACCAAAGCGTATGAATATATTATTCCAATAATGTTATAAAGTGCACATCTATTCTTTTGGTATACATAATAAATCATCATGGGTACACTTTAAAACATTATAATCTTTGAATATGATAGTTGAAGGATCCATTTTTTAATATTTTAAAAAGAGTTATAGATGACGTCTATTTTTGGTTGCAGTGTGTATTCTGACTTCGTACTACTTTCTTTTGTGCCACCGGCGGCAGCCATCTTATGATAACTGTGACGGTCAGACTCGAGGAATCAACTAAAATTGACTTTTCTCGACAAGGATACTATTTCTTTCGATTGGAGACAGTGTGTGAACAAGTTGGCTTTACGCCATGACGACGGTTCTACCGATACGCTTCCAGGAGCATGTACAGGTATGTAGTTTTTATATTCCATGGTTGGGTTTACCCTCCCTCCCAGCAAAAACACGCCCCTTGCTCTGAAATTGACGCCGCATTTGATCATCCCTTGAGTCTGCTCACGAATCAGGAATGTGAAATAATCAAAAAAGGTTACGCTAGATTCATCAGGTCTTTTTGATGTAAACATTTAATCCTCAAATACGCTTTTGACCTAATATACATTATTTTGTCAGTGACTCATGTTGATGACATGGCACCCGTCAAGCCATGTTTTCTAAACCGGAAGAGCTTTGAACACCCCCTTTTGCTCGCTAAAAAACTTATAATTTATAATCTAAACAAGTTCAAATTGTATTGGTGCTTAAGTAATATGCACATGTGGTTCATGTTCATGCTCATACGTCGGAAGTATATACGGATTATTAATAAACTTAGTAGATACGAATGTTTTAGATTTGAAAAAGGGGGAGGGGCATTCTTCTAAAGACTAAAGAAGTAAAGAATGCAGGTTTTCTCAGACCAGTCTCAGTCACATTATTGAGTAGAGTAGATCTAAATCTAGATATCTAGATCTTGATAAAATACTTGATTGTATGATTGTAAAATGGGGGCTTCCGAGAAGCAAAAAAATGCAATCCAAAGAGCTTTTAATGTCTTGTTTTCTGACATTCTCATTATTAATTTGAAGCTCTAGATCTACTCCCGTTACGGACGTCTTCTCTGCTTTGGATTGTAGAGTCACATTGTTTGTAATGTAGATCTAGATCTATGCCTAATACTAATAGTAGTGGTACTAATATTTAGAAAAGAGGCGAAAGATGTAGAATAGCATGCCTAGTTTGGGAACGATAACAAGTGAATTTTGTCCATTCCATAAGTGCATAAAGAGCATGGGTTTGCTCAGGGGTCATGATGTCCATGGGGCTCCATCATAACTAACATCTCATCTACAAACTAGATAATCTAAGTCTAAAGGTCTAAGGCCAGACAAAAAAATATGTCTCATTAGGGTAACCCGACCGACCCTACTTTTACCCCCCCCCCCCACGCCTGTTAAAAAAAAACAACTATCTAAACATCGTGTCTGCTTGCGTTGCCGAACAGACAACAGACATTTCTGGTAAATGTCTGGCACCGATAGGAAATAAAGAGGAGAGAGAGAGAGTACGGAAGCGAATACTAAAAAAAAAAAAAACAAACAAAACGACCTACCTACCCTATTTTTTGGACCCATGTTACCCTAATTACATATATATTTTTTTTGGCCTAACCAGCCGTTAAATAATTTGCAGGATTTGAAAATCACTTCACCAAGGCATAGGAATGTTGTCCGGTATTTATTTGCCCCGATGGACCTGTAGGCCTATGTAGTCCCTTTTCTGATCAGAAAAAAAAGATGTAAAGTAATTATGCAGGGGAGTAAGATTACCTGGTTAGTTTACAATAAAGTGAAGGTTTGATAGCCTAAAGTGCAATTATCAAGGTAAAGCAGGTGCATCATTGATTTGCTGCTTTACAAAAGTGATTAAATTTAAGCCAAATTGCATAGGCCTACATGATAAATTTGTCTCCCTTTTTGGACTAAAAAAAGAGTAATAGTAGTGGTAAATTTGATCAGAAAGCAAGTTTTGTTTCCGTCTGGGTGATGGAAAGGAAATGTTAAACAAGTATGTTTGATAACTAAAGTTCAAACTGGTATGTTTTTTACTGGAGTATGCCGCAGTAACAGGAAAGCAATTTAGATAGGCCCCTACAGAGCCTACTTTTAAGTAATTAGTCTTATTTCTTCCCCCCTTTACATTTTAAGGGGGCGTTACCACACTTAGGCCATGTTGTAGAATATCTTCTTGAATAAAGTTAACTTCATCAAGCCAAAATACTGAAATGATGGACAATGTTCAAAGATGTGAGAATTTTATCCTAAATTTACAAAATGTAATCTGTTTGTATTTAGTACTGTTAATACGTTTTTAATGTTTGCAAGTAAATTATAAATGAATGTTGTGGAACAAATTCTGTCTTGCTCTAGTCTTAAATCCAGCTGTGGCTGTGAAGAGGTACATCTAGTAGAAGTCACTAGACCAAGGTCACGATGCGGTCTGGTCATCTGTAAATCCTTTTAACTGTAGTTTTGTGAGGGCAGTGCACTTCATTTTTTATACATCATTTTTAATTTAATTCATAGACATTTTTTTTTAACATTACTGCCAGAATAGAAAGATTTTCATATTGTTAACAGCGAAAACCAAAAAAGATTGTGCTTGTTTGTAAACAAGTGTGGCAAAAAGTTAATATGTGCAATTTATTTTTAAAGTATGACTTAGCATTATTGGATGAAAAAAAAAACTTCATAGTTTCAGGTAAAACAAAAGCTTATGTTGTTTTTATTTTTTCACTTGTTTCAGCTCACAACCGTGGGCATCAATGCTGCCAATATTGGATTCAGCACCCTGACCATGGAGTCAGACAAGTTCATTTGTGTCAGGGAAAAAGTTGGTGAAACAGCCCAGGTTGTTATCATTGACATGAATGATCCAACAAACCCTATCCGCAGACAGATTTCAGCTGACTCTGCCATCATGAACCCTACAAGCAAAGTCATTGCTCTCAAAGGTCTGTTAGGTTTATCCATATATGTAAACATTTTGATTAATGTCTGAAAATGTTTATAAAAGCAAATCCCTCCAATGGGCCTTTTTAAGTCCATTTATCTCAAGACTGAATTTATGCTTACCATGAATTAGGAGTCACAATTTGTTAGTTTTTATCAAGCCTTTTTGTGTTGTTGGCTAGATTGGTTTAAAAAATATCGTGGATCATGTTTTCCATGACCTCAATAAGTTGATCATTAATTGGCAAATTGGTATTTGTGGATTTTTTTTTTGATTACTACTCATTTGCAAGCAGTGCGCCACATTTGCGTTTTTCTATTTTTTTGTCTGCTTCCATATGTTTGGGCTAGTAACCTGTTGTGTGAACAGTCTTGTGTCTGTCTGTGTGTGGGAGAGAGGTCGGTGTTTTGCTGATTCTCTCTCCTCACCTCACAAGGTTGGTGCCCCTAGATCAAACACCAGGGCCATAGTGCTGACTTGGGCTCTCTTTGCCCATCATCAGTCTCCAGCCTTTGGGACACATTCTTCTCTTTACAGGAAATGAGTGGAAGTTTTATGAAAACAACACTGTTGTGTTTGTTTGGCTGGTTTTTTTTATGAAATGTTTTATTAGATTTGAACATGTAATTTTTGCAAGAGAAGTGACATTTATAAATCTAATTTGTCAGAAAATTTGGTATGAACAGTTTGATCATTAGGCTCTGTTTTTACTTTAATATATTTTGTGAGCCATACTGGACAAAACGTCTGTGCAGTTCAATGTTATACATGTTTGTATAGATTAATATTATTATTGATATGATGAAAGCCTAAAATTTTTGCTATTGTTCTTCTTTAGCTGGCAAAACACTGCAGATTTTCAACATTGACATGAAGAGCAAAATGAAGGCACACACAATGACAGATGACGTGACCTTCTGGAAGTGGATCTCTGTCAACATGATTGGTCTTGTCACAGAGACGGCAGTCTACCACTGGGCTATGGAAGGTATGTGCTTTTAATTTTTGCTTTTTCTAAGCATCTATTGATAGTTTAGGGGAGGGGGGGCAGTTATCAGGATGTGTTCCGTAAAGCTATGTGTAAATATTTGTAATGGTGCTATCATTGAAAAATAATATATTGTGGTTTGTTTACTGTGTTGCAGTAGTAGATTCTAATTACATTGAGTATATTTCATATTTGTTGTTGTAACATTTATAAGCTTATACCTGTCAGTTAGTCCAACATTTTGTTGATAGCCTGTTACAGCTGCATAGGTTGTTTGTGTCATTGAAGTGTTGAATTCAAACCGTAGGTCTATGCCAGGGGTCGTAGACCTCTAGAATCTCCTAGAAGAAAAAATCATAGAATTTTTCAATTTCTCCTAAAATCTTCTAAATATTTGGCAGACTTGCCAACTACTGATATATTAATTTTCGTAGTCAAATTGTGAAACCGGAAATGGACGATCGCCGGGCAGTCCGGCGAGTAATCGATTGAAGTATCCAATGATTTTTACAAACATTCTTTATTTATACTTAGTTAGAGAGCGATCTAGAATTTTTTGAAAACCACCTAGAATCTCCTAGATATTTTTGGCCCATAGTGCTATGACTCCTGGTCTGTGCATTGCGAAACATTTTGTTTTTGCCTTGTCTCCCACCATTGTACGCTGCAAGCGGTTGATAAAATGTAAAAACTCTAACCTGTTTTCATATTTGCAGGAGATTCCCAGCCACAGAAAGTGTTTGATCGTCACACAAACTTGAACGGTTGTCAGATTATCAACTACAGGACAGACCCAGCTCAACAGTGGCTCCTTCTGGTGGGAATTTCCGCTCAGGTAAGAAATTTCTGGCATTCAGCAGAATAAGATGTAAATATTAGTTTGGAAAAGTCAAAAGACCATATTTTGTTTCATGGTCTGAGCATTTATCGACAACAGACTTGACACAGGCCTGCTCAGGTAGCAATTTAATTGCTCAGATAATAATAATAGTTTGTTCAAAGTATTATAATTTGGGTGGAATTTATGAACACAAATATGAAAAAGAAAAGTATGAATATAAAGTGCTCACTTTTTTCCCTCGTGCAATTAGACTAAACCCCAACCTCTTCTCCATTTTTTGCTCTTTTTTTTTCAATGACTTTTGCTCTGCTGAAATCCTCGGAGATAAATTTTCATATTTCCTACAGACATTGAGAAATAAGAGGATTTGAAAATATTGTCTTTGTTTTCTTTCAGCAAAACCGTGTTGTTGGAGCCATGCAGCTCTACTCTGCTGAGAGAAAAGTCAGTCAGCCTATTGAAGGACATGCCGCTGCATTTGCTAGCTTCAAAATGGAAGGCAACCCAAATCCTTCAACTCTGTTCATTTTCGGTGTGAGAAATGCTCAAGGTGGAAAAGTAAGTTTTTTTTTTTGTTTTTTTTTAAATCTCTTGTGTCCTTTCAAAACAAAGAAAAGATGTAATTGTGTAAGGGAGCAATTTTTACACAGGTTTGTAAAGTTTGCCATATATTGAGAATATTTTAAAGTGCCTTTTCTGTATCCTCTAGCTCCATTTCATCGAAGTTGGAACACCACCCACTGGAAACCAGCCCTTCGCCAAAAAAAATGTGGACGTTTTCTTCCCTGTTGAGGCTCAGAATGACTTCCCTGTTGCTATGCAGGTCAGCTGAAAAAAAAAGATGTTGGCAAAAAGACAATGAAATCTCAATCTCTTTATTTTCTTTTTGTTTCTGAAGTGTAATTTTAATTAGATTTGTAATGATAAAAGTGTTTAAGATAAAATGTGTTTCTGTACATTTTTCTTTTTCTTTTTGGTCATTTCCTCAAACAGTTGTGGACTTGAAAATGGTTGTAATGCACTTTATTTTCTGTCTCCTATTGTTGTTTTTTAAAATAAAGAAGTACAGAAAGAATCTTAACTTAAATGCATGATTTTGTGTGGCAGACAAGCAACAAGCATGGCATGGTGTTCTTGGTGACCAAGTATGGATACATTCACATGTATGACATTGAGACTGGAACCTGCATCTACATGAACAGAATCAGTGCCGACACCATCTTTGTCACAGCTGCTCATGAGGCCACTGACGGCATCATTGGAGTCAACAGGAAGGGCCAGGTAGGAAGTCATGACCTTGTTCTTTAACTTATGTTGTAAATTTTTATTAAAATACTTCTTTACGAGAGGGAATGTCAAGAGATCTATTTATTAATATTTTTAAAAAGAGTTATAGATGAAGTCTATTTTTGTTACAGTGTGTATTTTGAATTCGTACTACTTTTTTTTGTGCCATCGGCGCAGTCATCTTATGGTAACTGTGTGACAGTCAGACTTGAGGAATCAACAAAATTGATTTTCTTGACTGATATTATTTCTAAAGATTGGAGACGGTGTGTTAAAAATAAATAAATAAATAATTTGATGGTATATGGATGGTTATGTTGGTTGTTCAGTTGGATTAGAGAAATGAACTAAACTGTCCTTTGTGGATTTGCGTCATTTTAAGTGTTCTGGTTTATATCCAATAAGAAGAGAATACACTGCTGATGTATATAACTTACTTCTCCAGGATGATGAAACCAAAATGTTGGCTAAATAAGTCAAAGGTTTTGTTAAAATGGATTAAATTTCAAATAAATGAATTAAAAGAATGGAAGCACAGATTCATGCTTTTTGCTTATAATGTAACATGAATTTCCATTTGATGATTTTGCATCAATGTAAAGTATGTTTGAAGATCACCTATACATTTAACGGTTCAAATAAACGCTTATTGATCTACTGTGACAGGTGTTGTCCGTGAGTGTGGAGGAAGAGAACATTGTGCAGTACATCAACTCGCAGCTTCAGAATCCAGATCTAGCTCTCAAGGTGTCCTCAAGGTGCAACCTGCCCGGCGCTGAGGATCTCTTTGTTACCAAGTTCAACAATCTCTTCCAGGCTGGAAATTACAAGGAGGCAGCTATTGCCGCTGCTAGTGCACCCAAGGTAGGCGTTAGATCCTTGTTAATGTTGACAGTGTTTCGAATGTTGATTATATTATATTGCACTTGTGTTTATGCCAGATTCAAAGCGATTCTATGCATCTAGTGTCAGTTTTCTTATTTTTAGTAACCAATGTTGACAACTTCTTGGCTGGAATCTGTTCTAAGATTAAGTCATCATTGTGAAATTTGTCAGAACTGCAAATTGTTAAGAAAACAAAAAAATGCTGTTCATTTGTTAATTTCTGAAATCCAGGACCTTCGGATTAAGTCTGTCTAAAATGTGCATATTATTGTCCAATGTACATTTCTGTTCAGATTGTGCAAGCAAGAATTCAACTGATGCTATGTAATTTTTTAAAAAGAGAACTTATTATAACAGACTATAGCAAACCAAAAGCAAACTGTATGTAAAATAAAACGATGTATTAGTCTTTCTTTCACTCTGTCTAGGAGGATAAGACTTATGCTGTTTTCAACCCTATCCGAGTCATCTTCCTAAACAAAAACAAACAAAAGAACGATTCATCGGGTAAAAGTGGGTAGTGCTAACTTTTGTTTTCTCTTCATCTCCTTGATTTACTAACGATGAAACAAAAAAAAAAACAAACCCAAAAAACAATTTATCAGGTAAAAGTGGGCGGTGCTAACATTTGTTTTCTCTTCATCTCTTTGATGTGTAAACGATAAAATAATTTTTCATCTTGTGACTCTGGCAGGGCATTCTGAGAACCCCTCAGACCATCCAGCGGTTCCAGCAAGTGCCGTCAGTGCAGGGCACAACCTCCCCCTTGCTGCAGTACTTTGGCATCCTGCTGGACAAGGGTCAGCTGAACAAGTACGAGTCTTTGGAGCTCTGCAGGCCTGTGCTGCAGCAAGGCCGGAAACAGCTGGTAGAGAAGTGGCTCAAGGAGGAGAAGGTGAGACCAAGGGACGATTTGTCTGGTTGAACATTTCTAACTTGTCTTATTGCCTGCACAGAATTCAGTATCATAGCATTTTTAAGCAAAATTGTTTTGAAGATTCATCATTCTTTGGTGTTTTGTTTTTGTTGAGGTTGATTTCCTGAATATTGTAATAGGATGCTTTTCTTTCTTTTTTTTTGTGAGGGGGGAGGATTACTTTGACAACAAAGAAAATCAATGTTACTTGTTTTAATGTCTGTTCATAAGAAAGAGCACAAATTTATATTCTCTACTCGCTCATTGATGTCAGCCAGTGGTTGAAAGCATTATTTACGACAGCTTTATTTCATTTTTATGAAATGCTTGTATGGTGGGTCATCATCGGTATTTTCCGTGACTAACATCTTGTCCCAGATGTGAGGCACTCCGTGAGACCCTACAGAGAACTGGCATGTGTTCCACAGACAGACCTTTGTTTAGAAAATGAACACTGTGTTTCGCGTAGGAACCAACACTGTAATTTATTATTTAAAATAACTCAACGAAGACTATTGCAGTAGGTTTTTAAGCCAATAATTTACATCAAGACTTGGTTTATTTACAGTTGGAGTGTAGCGAGGAGCTTGGTGACATAGTGAAGACCGCTGACCCGACACTGGCCCTTTCTGTGTATCTGAGGGCTAATGTGCCACAGAAGGTAAGGGAGAGTTCAGCAAATGAAACATCAAATCCTTGTAAGGAAATTCCTATACACTTATTTGCACAATATACTTTTATGGATGAGAGAGATTGCGCATACATCAAAGGTGTTTTTTTTAAATATTTTTTTGTCGGCTCGGTTATATATATATATTTTTTATTGTTGTCAAGGGTAAAATAGTACCCATATAAGAAAAATAAATTCAAGCAAAATGTAAAGTAAAGTTTAATATTTTGAGTGGCTATACTTATTATTATGATGGTCTTCTCAAGGTTATCCACTGCTTTGCTGAGACTGGCCAGTTCCAGAAGATCATACTGTACGCCAAGAAAGTGGGTTTCACCCCAGACTACATCTTCCTTCTGCGCAACCTGATGCGTATCAACCCTGAGCAGGGTCTGCAGTTTGCTCAGATGATGGTGCAAGATGATGAACCCCTGGCTGACCTCAGTCAGGTATGGCTGTGTGAGAGAAGCAGTGGTAGAAGAAGTGACCTGAGCTGCTAAATGTGGAGACTGGTTTCCCAAATTGTTTGAATTCTTGTAGTAAGATCTTGTATATGAACTTCTTCTAGAGATTGTTTTGAGATTTCCATTGCTTGGCCCGAAGCTAGATGCATTTTGGTTAATTTCCCACCGCCCTTTCTTTTCAATGCGAGGTGGCCGAATGGTTAGAGTGTTAGACTCCTAATCCAAGGGTCCAGAGTTCGAATCCGGGACATGACCTTATTCTGCTGGGGAAGTAAGCTTACGACAGACTATCGTCCTGTCTAGGAGATGATGTAAAAATCTCCTGTTCCACTTCACACTACCGAAACCGGGATAAGCTCCGGCTCTATGTACTACTTGCTACATTCTTTTCAAGATGAAATCAAGTCTCCAGACATTTAGCTATTTTTGCCAGTACACAGTTGTCAGTGAGTCTGAATGTGACTGTCATTTTGTTTCTCATGAAAATTACTGAGATGAAAAGGCTTAAACAAATTCTCTGAAGGAAAGATTCACTTTTTTTTAATGGCTGTGGCAGCAATTAACTTGGTTCAACCCTCAGCATTTTGCAGGGAGGGGGTGCTAACCCCTCGCCAAACCCTCCTCCTTTCTCTTCCGGACTTGGGACCGGCTATGGAGGAGTTAACTCGGTTCATCAATGACATTCATTTTTAGATTGGGTTATGTGGACAGAATTGCAGTTAATTATCTTGTATACATATTAAAAGATGTAGTAGGTTTTGATTACTTAATAAACATTCGATTCAACCCGTGAACTGGAAGATTTTGAAATAAAGTTAAATGAAAATGAAAAATGATGTGGACATGATCGAAATTCATTCAGCTCCATTTTTCTTCTTATCCATCAGATTGTGGATGTGTTTATGGAGTTCAACCTCATTCAGCAATGTACATCCTTCTTGTTGGATGCTCTCAAGAACAACCGCCCATCAGAAGGACCACTCCAGACCCGATTGCTGGAAATGAACCTTATGTCTGCCCCTCAGGTAATGCTCCATGTAGCGCAGTGGCTGAATGGTTAGAGCGTTAGACTCCTAATCCAAGAGTCCTGGGTTCGAATCCAGGAGGTGACCGTTTTGTGTCCTTGGGAAAGACACTTTACACCATTTTCCTCTTCCCACCCAGGTGCGAATTGGTACCAGCATATTCTGCTGGGGAAGTAAACTTACGACAGACTAGCGTCCTGTCTAGGAGTAAAAATCATCTGTTCCGCTTCACGCTAGAGAAACCGGGATAAGCTCCGGCTTTGTGGGCCTCATTGGCCTTGAAGGAACTTTACTTTTACTTGCAGGTAATGCTCCAGGGCTAACAATTCCTGTATGCTTATTTACGGTCGTTACTGTTTCTGTTAGGTACTGTGTGGATGGAAAGAACCTATGGTGTTTTCTTGTTTTTGTTTTCAATAGGAATCTTATTGATTTCAAATGCCGTCACCCAATGGCAACAGTGCTGTATGCCGTGCATTATTATTTTCAACAAAATACCTGAAGTGAACCAATACGACTCCGAGTTGATTTTAGTTTTGAAAAATTGCAGAAAGTTTAAAAAATATGTCCCAGAAAATTGTCTACTCCAGGTGTCTTTAATTGGCTTCTTGTTGCTGACTCTTTGTAGTTCTGTTTGTTTTTCAATGTAGCCGTAAAGTGTCGGTATATTTTAATTTTGTAAATTGTGATGGAAAGCTAATTAGGGCAAGTGGTATACCGTGATGGACACCCTCCACTTACATTTGTGCCGATAACAGAAACACCCCCTTTCTTCCCTTCTCTTCCGTTTTCAGTGGAGTATATATCAACCAAGATAAGTGGATCGCGTTATTAATTGCATAATTTTGATAGTCTGGTGTACGTGAATGAGCCAATTATCTTATCAAGCTCTTGCAATATATCTTGAGCACCCATTGCCTCACTTGACCTGGTTAGGCGGAAAAATTGCTGTGTCTGAATTAATTGTATATCTGTTGTTGGTTTTATTTTTAACATATTTACTTACAAAAAGAAACAGAACCGTTTCATCACCTTATTGGTATTTTATTCCTGTGATGCAAAATAAATCTTATCTATAGAAGAGATTATCATGCCACAAGTGTACTGTTTATACTTCCCATGCAAATTTACATTAACATGTGTTGTTGTCTTTCTTAAAATTTGTTTTGCTTTTGTATGTGTTGTGAAGGTTTTCTGTTCGTGTCTCTTGAAGAAAGGTTGTTAAAGAAATGAAGCCTGCCCTGCATGTTTGAAATGGGCCACAAGCACCAGTATTAAGTTTACTGGGTTTTTTTTTAGTATGACTGCCAAAGGCAACCAGTTAAAAAGAAAAATAGAAAGCTGATGCAAAATATGTCTCGCGTTCTATCAAAATCGGTAATTTGTGTCATTTTAGGGGTTTTGAGTTATTGGTACCACTGCATAGCTAAATCAAAGAGCTTTCAGATGATACCAACCGCTTAGATCTAGCTTAATTCTGTGTTAAGATATTAGCGATCAAATGGGGGTGGGGTACCCCTCCCTGCCAGGCGCAGATTTCGAGAAAAACGCGATTAAAGTTCGCGCACAT
>JBDFRD010145917.1:0-12501 GCA_039654405.1 Bullina lineata | reverse complement strand
TTTCTATCTCTCACACACACACACTTTCTTTCTCCTTGCCCATCTTTTTTCCATACCACTCACACTCACACACACACACACACACACATACACATGTATGCATAATCATACATTTTAAGTGCAAAAGACTTTAAAAACGCAATTTGTTTTCCTGTCAATCCCAACGATTCAAGACAAATTAGAATAAATAAATAAAAAGTAATTGATCAGCTATGCAGTGTTCTAGTTCTATTATTATTTTTTTTCAAGTGATCGGTAGAACCTCACCTATTTGTGAAGTAAGATCACTTAGATCAGAGGCTTCTTCGTAGTTCTTGAAAAAATTAAGTAACACTGGATGGAACTCCTGGCCATTGATAGTCACATAATGATGACCCTCCAAATAAAATTCTCTGGCTAAATTGACCAGTGGAGACGAGTAGTTTTCAAACTTTCCTTTGACTTGAATCTCTGCCACCAATATCGTTCTCGTTGGGTCAGTAGGAGGACTGTATTATAGAATACAGGGGAAAAGAGAAAAATGAGTTAATGAACAAAAACGAAGAACAGTCATTTCTAAAGACGAATCTCCGGAGAATTTTCTAAAGAAAATTTAGTTTAAATTTAGTTTATTTATGCTGCTGCTGCTTCTGCTGTTGTTGCACGTGGTGATTGTGTTGCTGCCATTGCTGCTGGTGCTGGTGATTTGGTGTTGTTGTTGTTGTTGCTGCTGGAGGTTGTGTTGCTACTGGTTCTGTTGGTGTTGTTGCTAGTGCTATTGTAGGGGGTGATTGCGTTGCTGCCACTGCTGCTGCAAGTGGTGACTGTGTTGATGTTGCTGCAGGTGGTGCTGTAAATGACGATTAGGTGTGACTGTTGTTGCGTGTGGTGGTGCTGCTGACTGAGCTGACTCTGGTGATAAGGGATAGTGGTGCTGATTGTGTTGGAAACGCTGGTGGTGCTTAGAAGTAGATCTACATGTGTGTGTGTGTGCGTGCGTGCGTGCGTACGTTAAAAATATTAAAGAAGATAAAGATAATTTTGAGTAAAATCATCCACTGAAGAAAAAGTTTTCAATAGATAGATGTATCAAGATCTCTCCAATGGAAATAAAGAAGGAAGATAATAAGACAAACTAGTGTGATTATACGGGTAAGGTCAAATTTCTGACAGAACGCAAAAGATTAGGAAATGTATTAAAACAACAGATTTTGGAGCATGTTAGATCTACCTCACATCCATTACATTGACGTGATGATACTCTTGGTGCAGGTCTGCGTGGTCTAACAATTCTTCGAGCTGTGAATTAAATAAAATCAGAGACCAGAAGGAGGGTGTTAGTCAAAAGGGTTGACTGGACAAAGAGTATGTAACATCGAAGTATTACAACAACAGCAAAAAAGATAGCAAATTAAAATCAAAACAAAGGCAAAAAGTAAAAGGTCACCCAGATAACCAGACAGCTTTACCTGATGAGAACACCCCCACTCCCTTTCGTCCCCAAAAGTAATCAGATATCACGAAAGAAAACAAGCACAAAACCTTACACGTCGAATGCTGGGAATTAGACGAACATTTGTGAGAAGCGATGTTTAGAAATAAATAAATATAAATCATGAGTTTCAGTGATTTTTGTTTTCTTTACAATAATAAACTTTAAAGTGTGCATCAAACAGAAATTTTGTCTTAAAACGAAGCCCAGCGGGGAATTTATCATCATCATCATCATCATCATCATCATCATCATCGTAAAAGAAAGGGGAAACTGGGAGAGCCTTACCATATACAGCACTGCGTCTTTGATCTGATATGAGGAACCGTCAGGTTGTTCCGTCACTGAGGAAGCGTCTACACGGGCCCAATCTGTACCAGAAATAACGAAGTTCCATTCGCCGTAATAATAAGTAATACATGCTTTTTCTTTAAAATACGAACACTTTGCGTGATTTGCGTTTAACCCTTTCACCGCCAGATTATATCTGTATCTAAATCCTAGCAAAATGAAAAATTTCAGAGTTCTTTTTGTTTGTTTTAGTGTGGAAACGAGGAGGGTGCTTTGTTAATTAACATTAGAGACTGAAATTAGGATTCAGCGAAATAACACCATTGCTGTTGACAATTATAGCAATCATTGCTTTTCGTCAATCGGTGAATTTGGCAGTGAAAGGGTTAAGAATCTGTTTTCGTTTTTTGTGTCTAAAACGTTTTTGCTTCAGATCCGAGACAAAAAAATGTAAGTCTTATAGGATAACATTCAATGTCAATTCACTATAAAGTCGACAAAATATTGTTTTTGTTTCTTTGTTTTGTTGTTGTTCTTGTTGTTGTTTTGTTTTTGTTTTTTGGAGGGGGTCATAACTTGAAATTAAGGCACTATTTCAGGTTTATTAAAGTTCCTTCGAGGTCAATAAGTCCGTAGAGCAGAATTTTATCGAAGTTTCAATGACGTGAAACGGAGCAAATGATTTTAGTTTATCTCCAAGACAGGACATTCGTTTGTGGCACGTTTCCTCCCACAATAGAATATGCAGGTACCCAATTTGCACCTGGGTGGATGGAGGGAAAAAGGTGTAAAGTGTCTTTCCTTGGAACACAACATGCTGTCAGGATTCGGACCCAGAGCTCTCGGATTGGAAGTCCAAACAATTCGATGGGCCAATGAGGCCTATAGACTCGGAGCTTATCCCGGATTCGATAGCGTGAAGCGAAAAGATTATTTTTTTTAATCTTCTCCTACGTAGGACGCTAGTCTGTCGTAGGTTTCTCCAACAGAATATGCTGTTACCAACTTCGCATCTGGATGGGGAGAGGAAAAATGGTTCAAAAGTGCCTTTCCCAAGGACACAACACGGTCACTTCCTGAATTCGAATCTTGAACCCTTGGATTAGAGGTCCAACTCTCTAACCATTCGGCCATCACACCACATAGATAATAGGCTTAGTAAAAAAAATTGTCTTTTTTTACTATAAGTAAGATACATGTACTTGAATGAAATAAGATTCCACTAGAATCAATCTTGAGTGCCCTTGGTTCAATGCTAAATGCATTATGGCTTAACCAAGAAGCCAGCGAGAGCGCTTGGTCCCTTTATCATAATCAGCTTGACAGTGTGGGGTGGTGAGGTGGAGGGAGGGAAAAGGGCAAGTGAAGTGTAGACTTATTATTAGTTGCAGCGCCTGAGTGGTAGATCTAACGTTTTACATTATTGTTTTAAAAGTAACTTTTTTTTCGTCAATTTCATGTTACTTTTGTTTACATTTATTGTTGTGAGTATTTTCCAACAGCATTTTGTACTTACAAACATATTCCTCGTATTCTGAAAACGAAAAAAAAATCTTGGTTGAATAATAGCTTCAGTACATCACAATCATTGCGATTATTGTAAAAAATCAGACGTTTTTGTTATTATATTCTCGTTTTCTATATCGTTAATAATAGCTTCAGTACACCATGAACATTACGATAATTTTCAACAATAAGACTTCTTTAATAGTTTTTATTTGAAAATAATAAAAAACAACATTTGAAATAATCTTCGCCAGTTTAAGAATATAAGAGCAGCAAAAAAAAAAAAATAACACAAATAAAATTATTTATTTTGGCACATTTTTACGTTGATCAATTCCGCCGAATGTGCCTTGTTCACATGCGACAAGAAAAATAAGAAACCACCAAAGAAACAACAGTGGGTCAACTCACCCCCTTCCTCATCTGTGGGGAAACATCAGGTCAATTTACATGTTAAGATTGAAATGTTATATCTTGAAAATCAATAAAATAAACATGTAACTACAGTTCTTTAGAGGCTTATATAATAGTCTTATTTTCTGTATCTTTAAGTCACATTTCAAGCCAAAAGTTCAATGAGCAAAATTACCCTGCTCCCCTACAACAAAATATTACCAGTAGCAATAGCAGCAACTTCGTCTGGTTTTAAAAGCAATAAACATTAGTAACATTAATTATATTTCAAACTACTGTTCTTAATGTTAATATAGACGACAACAGCGATCTCAACGATAACAATAATAAAATGGCAACAACAGTAGTAACAGCAGAGGCAGCAGCAGCAACAACAACAGCAACAAAAACGATAACAACAGCAGCAGCAGCAACAGCAGCAGCAACAGCAGCAAGACATCTGAAAATAATCAAAAACAACATTTGAAATCATCTTCGCCTTCGTTTAAGAATATAAGAGCAGCAAAAGAAAAAAAATTAACACAAATAAAATGATTTATTTTGGCACATTTTTACGTTGTTCAATTCCGCCGAATGTGCCTTGTTCACAAGCGACAAGAAAAATAAGAAACCACCAAACAAACAAAAGTGGATCAACTCACCCCCTTCCTCATCTGTGGGGAAACATCAAGTCAATTTACATGTTAAGATTGAAATGTTATACATGTATTTTAAAAATAAATGAAATAAACATTTAACTACACTTCCTTAGAGGCTCACATATGCCCAAACAGTCTGAAGCGTATCTTGGTTTCAATAGCGTGAAGCAGAGTACTACCTTCAAGACAGAATGCTAGTTTCTGTTGTAAATTAATTTCCTATCCAGGATGTACAATACGCAATTCACACCTGTGTGGAAAAAGGGAGAATCGTGTGAAGTGCCTTTGCTATGTACACAATACATGTACCAACACCGAATACAAAAAGTAGATAAAGGCTGCAGGGAAGCTGAACGATGCGCAAGTAAAAAGAGCTATCCCGAAGAACACAAGGACAAACCAACGTGTCGACAATTGCTGTCTTCAAAGGGAACAACTAATAGCCTATTGTGTCCAAGCATAAAATGTGTTTTGAACACCAAAATATTTTTTTTTATATTCTTCACGACTTTCACAGCTAGGATTTGAACCTACATCCTTTGGTCACGAATTCGACAGCCTAATAACAACAATGCCACGGTTACATTATTTATGCATCTGTAAAATATTAGCCAGGTACAAAGTAAACGGAGCAAACCTGAATCGATGTGTTGATACCGTGACCGATAAAAACATCAACAATACTGTGTACAGTTTCAAGACACTAACAGACTTTGATAATACGATCATCTTTAGTAATGGTACAGGTCTTTATTTAAACATAACTGCTTTTTGTGTCGTGCATGACTAGCTGTTTACCACTAAACTAATGTGACCGATATAAACAGCATCATTATCACGTACCATGACAATAATGTTTACAATTTCAAGACACTAACGGACTTTGATGGTACGATAATCTTTAATCATGGTATGCGTCTTTATTTAAACACGCCGACCTTTTGTGTAAAAATAAATGACACACAACACGAGAGACACAGAGTAAGAGAGCTTCACATGAAATGAACGTTACAAGACTAGACCAAACGCATCGACATTCCTGTCTTCAAGGGTCGACCTTTTGTGTGTCGTGACAAGCTGTTTACCAATAAACTACTGTGGCCCCTCCTCCACCTTCCCCCTTTTTATTAGTTCACCGGCCTTCCGGCCTTTCCCTTGATGGCTTACCTATACAGTGATAATGCACACCACCTCCATTCATGCAGGTGCTCTCTGGACAGGGCGTTGGGTTCCCATACTCACATACAAGGAAATCTGAAGAGAGAAGAGAACCAAAACAATTATACACTGTAGAAACAGACTTAGTTAAATTCCAATAAAAATTATAAATATTCATTAAACAATGACATATCCTCGATCTGTTAAATTCCAATAAATATGACAAATATTCATTAAGTCGAAGTGTATTCTTTCAAGAGTATGATGTATATTATACCATGAGAAAGGTCGAGTTTCAGTTAGATATTTGTTAATGTAAATTCTGAAGCTTGACACCTGATCATTTTAACCCAGTGATGGTAGGCTAATTGTACCACCTTACTGCTTCCAAAATTATATAATAAACTAAACGTACATTCACAATAGACTAAACTGAGTAAGATAATGATTCTTAGAAAGTCATTGCCTCTTCCTCCTCACCTCCTCCCTGCCCTTCCTCCTTCTCCTCCTCCATCTCATGTTCTTCTTCTTCTTCTTCTTTATGGTTACATTTTTTAATATTCTGCTGTGGCTTTGGGTTAAAATTACAATCTCTGTTTCGAAAAGGATTATTTTAAATATTATAACGAAGTAAACTTATATCTGAAAATAATGGGATTAACCCATGTTTGAAAGTTTAATTTGTTTGGAGTAGCCTTTCTGCAGGGCACAAATATCCCAAGAGTCAGTCGTTTGGATTTTAATTCTCCAGTTTCGTATCACAAAGAACACATGGCAACGTGACCTGGACGTTGACGCCAAGAAGATGGGCTACACATGGGGACAGCTGGAGAGACTGGCCCAGGACAGATGGCTGGAGGAAATTTGTCGGCATGAGGTGAGGTGTGCATTATTAGAATCCTTCCATTATTCGTGTCTGACAAAGCATGCTTTCTGTACTCCCCAGGTATGGTGGGGCCAAGCTCAGACAGTCTGTGTGCACCAGAGTCCTCTGTGACTGGAGTCCTCCACAGACCACCAGCCGGACCCAGCCCAGTTGTGGCCGTCAGAAGAAGCACCCGCAAGGCTGGAGCTGCCTACAAGCATGGCTCTGACTCCTGAACAAACTGTGCTTGGTTTGTTTGGTTGTGTGTTTTACACGGTGATAGTCTTTTTTTTTTAAATTCGTATACAGACTTAGTTAATAGTGAACATTGTGACAGGTTTGCCAGTGTTTCCTGCGATTAGTGTGACTGGATTGACAGGCTGTTTGTGTGTGAGACGGGTGTTGTAAATTTTTTATTGGGGGACAAACTGTCCTTACAGCTTTTTAATAAGGGCGTAGCTTTGAGTATGTTTAGCCAGTTGGTTTTACATGGTGGTTTGAGATTGTGTGAAGTATGGAAGTACTGAGTGCATATGGAAGAGAATATTTTTTTTGCTATTTCCTTTCTCATCCAATGGCAGCGACATGCACTGTGGATTTGTAATAAGTAAGCAACTGATGTGATTATTCCCAACTTTAAGCCCACGTCTTTTGTACATTGGATGCTAGTTCCTTCCATTGATGTGGGAGAGTAAACAGTGCAATCATTTTATTTACACAGAGATTTTTAAATTGTTCTTTGCCCGTGTTTGCATGTCAATTTGATAATGTTTGTCATTATTGGAAATATTGCTGTTATGCTTAAAATGACCTGTACACAAAGCATATATTATATTAATGAATTTTAAAAGCCGTTTTGTGTTCATTTTTCCTTGAAAGTATGCTAGCCCTGTGTATTTTACCAGAGAAGCGATATTGCCTTTTTAAATAAAAAAAAATGATTGAAGAAACAATATAATAACATTTTTAACGATAACATACCAGATGTACCTTGAGTGTCAGAAAAGTTTTCTTTTAGTTCATTCTCAACGATTTTACAAAGAAAGTTTAGTTCACTAAGTGAAACCTCTGCCTTGTAGTGTTCTTGGTTTTCTTTAACTTTAATTTAACCTTGAAGTTCTGTAATGAAGATTTAGATCCATGCTGTTGGTTTTCAACTAGGAATATACAATTCTAGTGCATTTTATAATTTCCCTCAGAATAGAGATTGAAGAAACATGTTCAGCGAAAAATATCGATTCTTGACATTAGTATTTGTAGCCAAATTTCTGTTCTACTCATACTCCATGTAAACTAGAGAAGTGAAACTTACAAGTTTTTTTTTGGTATGTGGCATGAATTTAAACTCTTCATTATGTAAGATTTTTCAGATTTGTCCACATTTCATGTGGTAGTTTTTGATTTAGTGAATACGTGGAGTAGTTTTATGACCTTGCGAAAAAAGTTGTTTTTTGTTTTTCGGTTTTATTGAGATTTTATGTTTCCTAGGTTTGATATTACTGAATTCATTTGCAAGCCCATGGATTATAATCACATATTGTCACTGGTCACTTCTGGAACATTTGACAAAATTGACAAAATGTACTATGCTTAGGTAGAAATTTGGAATCTCTACAACTTACACACTATGTGATATCTTAATCTTAGCTTTTTCTTGCAATTGAAGCTGAAAAGTGATAATAATGCTTAGGTTGGCATGTATTATTTATTTTTCCCACTTAATGAACTTATGTGGACGTACTGTATACTTTCCCAATGGATGGTTGAACTTATTATGTGGACGTACCATATACTTCCCTAGTGGATAGTTGAACTTATTATGTGGACGTACCATATACTTCCCTAATGGATGGTTGAACTTATTATGTGGATGTACTGTATATTTTCCCAATGGGTGTTTGAACTTACATGGCCCTACTTCCCCATCCCTGATTTCTAATGTGACATGGCATAATACTCCGGACACCTGAATCCTGCTTTATGGTATGAGGTGCATTTGAATCTGTACAAGGAAAAACTTTAGGTTTTAATAAATTGAAATGGGTAAATGTGTGCATGAATATTTGTGTGCACATGTGTTAAAGGTAGTGCCACTGCATACATGTGTCATCATGTCAAAGATAATTGGAACATGGTCATATTTCACAGGAGTTAAAAGCTATTCTCTCATTTCCGTCAGCATAAGGGAAACCTGGCATTAGGCTTCACAAATTTAAATTAAACTTTTCACTGTAAAAATAGAATGAAATTGATGTGAATTGATTTTTTTCAGTTTGTGGGCAGAATAATTTTTAAAGTTTAGACAACTCTGTAATTCTTTTTTTGTGAGCAAATATCATTTTTCATTCTGTATTCCATACATTTTGATATGGATTGTTTATTTGTAAATGCATCATATTATTAAAATATAGGAAATTCAATAAGGAATATTGTTTATGTTACTGTAAGCATTTTCATTGAGAAAACTGTGATTCGAAGACAAGAAAGTAAATTAGCCAGGTATGCAGTCTTCTTATTTTATGAAAGTAAAGTAATGCATGATCAGAATATGGCTATAGTTTTAAAATGGAGCTGGCATAAGAGATAAAGCACCTTCTATTTGGGGTAATTGTGATGTAGATCACAGAATATGTAGCAATTCTTGAAATTGTCATGAAATAGAGTGAAACATTTTTAAGAGGTAACAGTCAATCAAATGGGAAGCAACATAATGCAAGTTTTCTTTTAACCAATGTACTTGGCTTCATTTGCTGTTATGTTTTTCCAAGCAGAATAGACGTGCCCAGACAAGGTCATCTTTGCACTTTTTATAAAATTGGTGAAGATGCACCAAAAGGGATCAATTGGAGCAAATCTTCTATCAGATGTGTAGCCTATAGTTGGGAAGACCCACACATTTTTGTTTACTGCATATTTGTCTTGTTTTGAATCAATGAGGATACCCCACCAACAGTGCTTTATTCAGTGTACCACATCATGGTCAGTGTTTGAAAGCATATGTGTTACTGTTGAGTATAAAATCTGCATTTTTCTGTGACCACAATTTTATAGCGAGGTAATTATTCTGTTGTCAGTATTTTCTAATCTTTTTTTTTTTAGTTTGTGGACGAAGACGGGGAAAAAAAATACACGAAGCAAAATTAACATTTTCAAATTGTTTTACTAGATTTGTTTAACAGGGAGAGGGGGAAGTGGTTGCATAGATACACATTGACCTAAACAAACATCTTTTACAAAATATAAGATTCACCAATTTTCTGTTCCATCATTTCATTCCTTTTTGCTCAAAAAACAAAGACGATTCTTTCCCCCCCTCTATTGGTGAAGTTCACTTAACTAATATTTAATTTGATATGTTTAGATTCTTCACCACACTTCTCAGTTTTTTTTGGCAGCCGTTCCCAGAAGCACAAAAATAAACTACATGATACATGTATATATATGTAAACTGCTATAGGATAGGAATGACCCAAGGCCAAAGCAACATGTGAAAAAAAATGATATATATAAATGAATGTTGTACAACTGTTCAGTGATGCTATGTGGTCTCTTCAGATCAATGAATGAAATAAAATATATTATCCTATATGGTTGACTATGTATTCTTGACTTGCCCATGATATAGAAACATCAATTTTTCCTTTAACTGTTATTGTCCCATTAATGTGCATAATGTATTCATATAAACCGATGTAACATGATATGAATTTGTTCCATTTTTTTTGTGCTCGTATTTTTTCTCTGGACTTTATGGTTCACACATACACTTCAATAATCTTGCAAGCATGATAAAATCAATCCCAAGTACACCATGAAGTAAAGAAATATGTGAGTACAGCACCATTCTATTTCATCAGATTATGCAAACCTATTACTGCTTGGCTGCACAAAAAAAAGCTTCATAAGGGCGGAGACAGAGTGCACTCACAGTGGATACAACTTCACACATCTTCCTCACTGTCGGTACAAAAAATCTATCAAACTTTTGTTAGCCAGCGGAGTGCAGCATACAAACAACCGTTTGAAAATTCACATTGTCTTCTCATCTTCCACACATGGACGGTCTGTGATTTCGTTTTACCGAAGCATTAAAATTTCAACCTCAGTTCTTCTGGGCTGAATGGCGTAAGGGGTTGGGGTCGGTGCGTTTTGTTCAAAAGCATATCATTTATGTTCCAACTGAGTTATTCTGTCATCATTTTTGTAATGCTGAATGAAAATGCATGCAAAACGATACTAAACACTAATGTCTTCGCCCAAGATATAACAGAATTTTATTAATTTTTTTCTTTCAATTTCCGTACCGATTCAGTGTCCTTGACACTGACCAACGAGTCTAGAGGCACGTATGGCTCAACACAGTGCCATAGGTGTGTACATAGGTAGGCCTAGTGAGAACGGCTTGTGAACTCGTTCTGCTTGAGACTTCACATCACATTCCCTTCAGGGATCAACCACAAAAATGTGGGAGTAGTGAGAAGTGTGAATGTGGGTCTACTCTGTCTCGACCCTAACAATAATATACAATGTAAGTGTAAATAGCTGACTAGCAAGCAGAGAAAGGCATGTTTTATTGGCACATCAATATAGTGAATTTTAAAAAAAATGTCCCTTGAATCAAAAGAACTTCAGCTGTACCACATAGATCTCTAATACCGTTATATTCTCTGAAAACAAATTGAATGAATAATAAATTCCTACAATATCACTGCAATTTAACCTCGGCACAAGCAGGAACAGATTTGGTTCCATGTATAGGCAAAAAAAAAAGTCAATGCATGTCTTTGTGCAATGCACAATGAAAATTAAAACCTTGGCAAGATATGGTTTAGAATGTATGTAGGCCTACATAAGCAATCGAGTCTTATCAAGACTAGCTCCTCTCCTTGCACAAATGCTGAAATTCGCAGGCTGTTCCAGAGCATAAAATAATACTTAAATACTTTTAATTTTAATACCATTTCAAATGCTTTGATAGCATCACTGTTTGAATGATAAATGCATAAAAACTTGACAAGTTCTCAAACCTGATGAGGTGGTATTGTCTACTGGACATTGATTTCACACCTCCAAAGTGAATCTTCACATTCACCAAGAGCAAGTCTGCCATTTCCAGAAATGATTGGCATCAAGTTGATAAATGTTCTGCACTAAAAAAAAAGTAAAACCCCGACTGAAGACCAAACGTCAGTTTTGTACTACACTCAAGAAGAAGAAAAGGAAAAAATCGACTAAACAATTCCAAAGCATGTGAGAATGCATTTTCAACTTTCAGCAGTTTGAGAAGGTTAACAAGAACATGGTAAACTCATAACAACGGAAAGTTTGTGAATGTTTCTTACAGTGTCATCAGCTTTATAATGTTCCAAGAAGCAAAGTTCCCTTCAAAGAACTTCAAGATTATTGGTTTCAACAGTGTGAATCAGAACTTGCAAGACCAATTTAAATTTTAATAAAACACTATTCTGTTATAGGTTTGCTCTTCATCAAACAAGGGTGATACCCAGTTCATATTATGTAGGTGGTCTTTCCTGACAACTGGGCCAGCATGACCATTGCTCAAACCCACACACTTTCAGCTGCAGTTGATCTCTATCACTGGACCAACAATGCCACAAATTATAATCTCGCTCATAAAAATACACAATGCATAAATATTGCAATATTTTCTAGACATGAAATTTCAAAACATAAGCAGTCCACTATATAAGTATATATATTATATCAGACGGTTACACGTCCACCAAATATTTAGCCTTATCCGTAGCTATGAAAGCATTTATGACGAACATCAAATGCAGAAAGCTAAAAAAAATATTAATCTCAAATTCTTGTTGACAAATGAAAACTATCCTCCCACAACTTCTCTTCTTTAAAAAGCCTTTCATTTTAGGTGGCTTGTTCTGCTCTATGTGACGCTTAGTATAACAGGCAGGCTGCATTGCCTGGCAATTGCCCAATTTTTCCCTTACAAATCCTAACCAACAGTGTAGTTTACAAAAAACTAAATTTAAAAAAAAAAAGAGAAATCAGAAAGTATGACCCAAAACATTAAAAAAAAGATCTTTAATTCAACATCATTTACCAGAGCTCAGTGAGACGACTTATTCAGAAATAAGTTTCATGCAGCTGACATCCTTCCTATTTCAAAAAGTTAA
>JBDFRD010145806.1:0-12502 GCA_039654405.1 Bullina lineata | reverse complement strand
ATCATCATCATCATCATCATCATCATCATCATCATCATCATCATCATCATCATATTCATCATCATCATCATCATCATATTCATCATCATCATCCTCGTCGTCGTCGTCGTCGTCGTCATAGTCGTCGTTGACGTCATCACCAGCACCACCCCCATCCCAGTCCAGCACCAGCACCAGCACCATCACCAGCACCACCATTACCACCACTTCTACTGCCATGTCATCGTCGTCGTCCTCTTCGTCGTCAACAGCAACAACAACAACACCATACCCTATGGCAATATAAAAAAAAACCCAGAGAAATTAGAGGCACATCAGCAACAGTGACATGTAGGTATTCTTATTAAAAAAAAAACAACAACACGTGTGAGTGGTACAAATCATAGTACTTAATATAATGCCTCACTTGGAAACAAAGGCGGACAAAAAAAAACCCACCTCAAGAAGCATAAATGACTGAACGCAGGCACCCACTATCGCACAGAATGTAATACAGCAGGGCTAGTAAACAGCATCTTTAACCTCACCGCAAGACATGGCAATCTGTCCCTGTGTTTGATTAGCACTTAATCTCGTGGCAACCATTAAATTATAACGTAATTCTGGGTGGGCACTCCTTGGATGAAACACAGGATTATTCGCTTCACAGAGGTTACCTGGATCAACAGTTCCCTTTGTTGGTTCTCTTTCATGCTTTACAGAAAACGGTCTCTTTTTTCAGGGATATTGAACCGGAGATAAGGAGAGCCGTGTCAATAACTATTCGTGTGAGTTATGGTGAAGGCAGCTGGTGGTCTCTGGAAGTAAAATAAGATATCGATACTGTGAGAGATAGGCAGAGAGAAAACCGCGAACAACCTCAGTCAAAACAGCGGATACGCAAACAAGTGATGTTTGAATCTATGTCTTTTACCCTTTTCCTCAATTCGGACCCCGCCCCACCCCATTTCCCCTCTTTTCAGCGCTTTTCGTCCTTTCCACCCCACCAAACACCAAAATGCCTCTTCTCCATAACAAAACCCTCAGATTTAGGCCTCATATTTTTTAAACCTTTTGTTAAAATCATCATTGCCCCTCACCCTTATCAGGGTATAGTCCACACACACGGGATTTCCACTTCCTTCTGTCCTGGAATAACTTTGTCAGTTCTGACCATGTTTGCCCTGTTTGTTCCTTCCTTGCCTCTCTACACACATCTTCTCCATGTTTCCCTTGGCCTTCTCCGTTTTCTGGTTCCTTGGGGGTCCACTGCAATGCCTGTCTGGTGATGGTACCTGGTGATTTCCGTAAAGTATGCTCAATCCATCTCCGTCTTCGTTTTCCTTGCTCTTTTTCCTCTATGGGCGCCTGCCCTGCTCTTTTCCATATTTCCCCATTCCTGATCTTATCTTCCACTTCATCTTGAAAATCTTCCTCAGGCAACTGTTCACAAATGTCTGGATCTTCTTAAGGGTACTTTTGTGGTTGTCCATATTTCGCATCCATACATCAGGACCGATTTCACATTAGACTTGAAGAGTCTGATCTTTGTTTTGATTGGCACTTTACTTGCCCTCCACACCTTCAGTAATTGGATAAATGCCGTTCTTGTTTTGCCAATTCTCGCTTAGATGTCCACCTCAGTTCCTCCCTTTTTGTCTAAGACACTTCCTAGGTATGTGAATTCCTCAATTTCCTCCACTAGCGTATTACCTAAGTTGACCTCCAAAGCAGATACTTTTCCAATCTTCATTATTTTGTTTTTTCCAGGATGAATCCTCAAACCTACTCCTTTTGCGAGCTCATTAAGTTGGTCCGTCTTTGCTAGTATCTGGGTTTTCTTGTTCAATATGATTTCTACTCCATCTCTATGCATCCCTGTGTCTTCATGTCCTGAGTAGACCATCAACTCACCTGTCCTCGTCTTCTTTTGCCCAGCTTGGCTCCAGTGGGTCTCGCTGATTCCCAGTATATCTAGACAGGAGCAAGTGAACCTTTTACAAGACAAATAGAAGAAACAGGAATTCCGATTGGCGTTGAGCAACAGATACCAACTACTAGAAAATCTAGAAGAGGCTGATATAGAAGACCATTGGAAGAAAGTGAAAGGAGCATTGTGCTGTCTTCCCAGTCTCATATAGGGTTCTAACGTTCCACGAACCAATCCGGAGATCCTTGATCGAAGATGGAGGCATCTGCTCTGCGGCGTCCTTGCGGTTTGACCGCTGGGCATCATACGTTCCTTGTCGGAAACTCCGTCTTCTTCCAAGACTTGAGTGTTTTTGTAACTTGATTTGTTTTTACAGAATAGGGGTGTTAACCCTATGTCCAACCCCCAACTTGGAGGACCAGGAAGCTCAATATCGGGAGCCACCACCTATTTGGTCTTTTAGACGCCTCATACGGTCATGCAGACATACGGTGGGAGCAATTCTTTGCAACACCCCTCCACACAGGGTGGTTAATGTGTGTGTGCATGTACTGAAATTTGAGCTAAAAAAAATACCATTTTAAGTTTAAGTGTTGTTTTTATACCAAGTGCCAAGTAATTTGATTGACAGTCGCTCTTCTTGTATAGTAATATAACAGAAACCGACTTTCCTGTTTATTTTTTGGTCTATGGCTTAACTGAAGGATAAATCTTTCATTGCCTTTAATTTTTCAAGCAGAATTTTCCAAGGCTGCATAATTGTCAAGTAGAAATTATGTGTACACTTAGAGGTGACATATTTATTGATGTTATGCATTGTAGAAAGTCCACATTTTCAAAGTTTAATGTGTAGCTGGTCTCATTAGTATTCATTGTGCTTTTTGTTTAATTGTATACATTGAATAATTGAATATTTTTATGAAATTTTTGTTACTAGATCTGTTTGAGTGAAAATGATTCAAGTTTTCTGTATTCATTTAAAAGAATTTCACCATCATTAAATATTTAGCATTGAAGCAAAATCTTATAATCACAGTTTATACAGAATTTTATTTATTTCTTTTTTTTTTCAGGGATGAAAGTTGGAGGAAAGAGGAGAATCACTGTTCCAGCAAATCAAGGGTGCGTCTAGAATTCTTTCTGTTTCGTGTATGAATCTTAATTTTTCTGATTATTTTAACCTCCTGGCCATTTTCTGCAATGTTGTTTCAGGTATAAAGTTTTTTGACTTGCTGTCATCCCTATCTAAACTCTTTGAATCCTGGCCCCTGAGCCTTAATTTTACTTGTACTTGAGCTCCTAAGCTAAATTTGCCAATGTGTACACAGCCTATTTGGTCCCTTGTCCTACACAGTGCCTTCAGTATATAAGTAGTAAGTAAAGTTCCTTCAAGGCCAGTGAGGCTCATAGAGCTGGAGCTTACCCCAGTTTCTGTAGCGTGAAGCGGAACAGATGATTAGTACTTCATGCCCTAGACAGGACGCTAGTCATAGGTTTACTTCCCCAGCAGAATTTGCAGATACCCAATTCGCACCTGGGTGGGGAGAGGAAAAATGGTGTAAAGTGTCTTTCCCAAGGACACAACACGGTATTCGGTATATAAGGACTGATTAATTAATCTGGATATAGAATACAACCAAATTAAGTGATCCTTTCCCTTCCTGCAACCTACACATTGTGTTCAGTATACAGGAACGAATGCGTTTGCAATGTGTAGGTTGCACTCAGCCAAGTCAGGTTAAATTCCTGTAACATTCTTGAAAAGAGAATTGGAGATATCCTCCGGTATTTTTTGTAGCAAATCTGGGGTGTCCCATAACTATTTCAGTCTTTTTCACCCAAAGTTGATAATGTGAGTTTTACTTGTTTATTTTCAAACTTATTCGAGGTGTTTTCAGTTTTAAAAGTTATTTTTATTCTTTGTCATTACTTCAATAACTGCTGTTGCTAGAGTTGAAATGGCTGTAGAGAAAACAGAAAATAAGACCAGTAATCTAACACTGAACTCTCAAATGGCAGCTGCAGTTGCATGGTGAATGATTGTGAAAGCTGTTGAGATATTCTCTTTCCCCCACCCTGATTTTTTTACTGACACAGTTATTTCCCCTTCCCCCTCTCCTGGAATCCTGTGACAGAAGGTTTTTCAGTCTGTAAAATGTTAGCTGTACTGGTTTCAAGTGTTTCAGTTACATGGATTTTGCGAAGCTACGAAATTAATGAATCAATGGATGTTAATGCACAGATTTGAATACCACTGGACAATGAGAATTCAGTATCCTGTGAAACTGATTTCCTTCACAACTCAATATCCTGAGGGGCCAAGCTGGTGATATCAAAGCATAGAAGCATGACCGTCGCTGAGTCACTCAAAAAGTCTTGTATCCAGTCCCTAACTTGTAAATGTATGTCCCGTATAGCTTGGAGTTTTTCTCATTCGTTTTGGAAACATGTTTCAGTTCATTCTTTACTTGTTTTTCTTCTCTTTTCTCAGGTACGGAAGCTCAAGACAAGGACCAATTCCTCCAAACTCGGTGCTGACGTTTGAAGTGGAGTTGAAAGCAGTCAGTTAAAGTTATGGTGCTTGTTAAATCACATGTTTCATTTCCACCATGTAGTTCATTGGCTTACAAAGTTTATCCACTGTTAGCTTAATATGGAGTTGTTAGTTTGGCCATGCAATCTTCTATTCAAATTTATTTTTAATGTCATCATAATATGTCTTGATCGGGACATTTTCTAACGGTACCAGCTCCAAGTTACATTAAGCACCAGACATTGTTGACACGCTATCTTTTTATTTTAATAATTTTTTTAATAATTCCCTATAATGTTGTCTGGTGATGAAAAAAACAAGATAAAAGCTAATTTCATTCACAAAGTATGAATGAGAGATGATTTGAGAAGCATGACAGATTAATTGGTCACGAATGAGTATTTTTGTGTCGGTGATTACTTGCTATCCTTCAAATACACTTGTTGCTAGAAAATATTCTTTTCCTTCATCTTTGTTCAATTTGTGTGTGCGTCTGAGTGCATGCATGTATGGTTCTTTTCGTCTTACCAGTCTTACCTGCTTTGCCCAAAAGGCGCTGTCCTTCTCTCGGTCGTACAAGTTTTATTCCAAAGAAAAGACATGGTCAATATGTTCGGAACTAGTCTGACCTGTGCTGGGGTGCACAGATCAGTTAATGAGGCTGAGCAGCATCGTGAAGAATTCAGAAATAATAAAAAAAAATAAAAAGGAAAAAAATATAACAAACAAATGGAGGCTAAACCAGCTCAGCTGCTTATAAATTCATGTTAAAGTTGAAGTCCAAAAAAAAAAAAAAAATTAAAAAATAAAAGGGGAAGGCATAGACATCTGTAATCAATTTTTTTTGTCTTGGATTGAAGTCAGTCTATCTGTCTGTCTGCCTGACTACCTTTTAAGAGTGTCTAATTTTTCAATCAAAGATTCATGTTTCTAATGCTTTTTTCTACAATGACATTGTATGAAACACTGTATGCATAGTGGTTTCATGTTTAAATGATTAGACTGCCAGACTAACTACGAGAAGGCCATGAGACTATGAGTTTCAATTCTGGTTCTGCCGGTCCGCTGATACGTCCTTGAAAAAACATTGAACACGATTTTTGCTCTCTTCACCAGTTGAGAAGTGGACACAGGGATATTTTGCTGAGGAAGTAAATCTGTGACGGACAATGAACTTCTGTCTAGGAGTTAGGACGTGATATTCTGGTATCATTCGTTCCTCTTTACCTTGATGCAGGAAGAAGCTCTGGCTTTTGAGGCCTTATAACAACAATACTTTTAATAGATCTATAACTTGTTGGCCGTGAGTGAGTTTTGTAAAGACATGTAAGTTAAAAGACGAGAGACCCAACTTCGATTGAAAAATATTTATTCATGGAAGCTTAGTGATATCATCGTAATGTATATTTATTACAAAAGATAAAGCAAATAGTAAATCACAGGAGAGCACTCAAGTAATACATCACACAATATTATCACATGTAATATTAAATTATGAACAAGAATCTCGTGCATGAAAGGAGATATACAAGAATTGTTTCAAAATCCAAACTTGCACATAATATGCATTTACTCTATGCACTTGCACATTTATCCACACTCAAATATCCAACAAAGCACATGGGTAATTGGGTTTTAAAGTCATAATATTGACACGTTTTACACTGAAGGTATAAAATTAAAGAATATACAATGTCACTTCTGTCGGGTATAATACATATCATGCACTTAAAAAGGCTTATCAAACATAACGTTTTTACAATTCATTTTGTATTCATCTGTCAGAAGGACAAATCATTAAATTAGCACGGATAAGTACGCTCGTACAGGAATCATAAAATGCGTGTATTTAACCCCTCGTTCCCCGTGATCTGCCTTGTAGACAGCCATAAGGATTCTTTTGCAGCACAGCGATAACAAGGCCCCTGGCGCAAACGATCTGTCTGTTGCAGCCTAGGGCATACACTCCGTTCTTTCTATGGAAGCACTCGTTCTTCCTGTCGCCACATGGCTGAAACTGAGAGCTACGAGCCACGCTTTCTGAACCCTTACACTGACGGGACTCCACGTTGAACGAACCTGCCGGGCACACGTGGAAACCCTTCAGAACACGATTCCTGCAGGTGAAATAATGAGAGCATCTGCCGAACACGTCCAGGTAATTCCCATCCGCCCGCCGACGACAAAGGCCGGGCATCATGTTCCTGTTACCACAAGGGAATGGCACTGTTTCCGGTCGCTCGCACCTGCTCGTCCATGGGTTGAATTTGGTCTCCGCGCCACACCTGTGGAACCCGCGGAAGAGCTGAGACTTGCACACAAAGAACAATTCGCATCTCCCCAACTCATCTGGATAACTGCCGTCCAGCCGGCCTGCACACACTGGCTTCCAGCCTCCGTGCTTGCTGGGGACCGTCAGCGGAGTTTCACAAGCTCTTGTCACGGGGGAGAAAACAGCGTTGGGCGCACACACACCCTGAGAATAATGAAATACTAAATACATGTACATTGTATAAATTACGCTTCTATCAATTTAATTTTTGAAATCATCAATGAACGCGAAAAGGGATACTCTTTGGATTTATAAAAAAAGGGAATGGAAGCTGCAGGGAAGATTTTGTTTCACCCTTCAAATACAGTAATGTCGAACGTTGGTTGTCTTTGTGGTTTTTTTTACGGAATAGATTTATTTGGTTGTCTTTGAAGTTATGAACACTTCTGACGAAAAGGAATATCAGCAGGGCATTGCTGTCGATACAATCATTAATCTCAACGTTTTGAATTTGTATTCCTCAATTGAGATCTAAGATAGACTTTGAAGACAGACACGGGTTCAGTGCTATTGTATGGATACGATAGGAGGCCGTATCTAGCGTGCTGGGGAAAGTGCAAAGTTTATTGACAAATTGTATGTTCACACATTTTAAAAATAATAGACGGAACAGGTCAGACATCAAGACCCCTGGGAAAAGACTAGACAAAGACGGGACAGCGTAGACGGCATCTGATTGATCACGCAATCCGAAAATCAGAAACAAGTCGTTGTAATGGAACACACAAGAAACTAAAGGAAAAATTAGGCTACGAGAGCATGGAAAGGTATGGTCAATGATTTTGGGACGCTTGAACTTACACGAACAATTTTGACACTTGGACACATTATTATTACATGTATTATTATTATTATTATTATTATTATTATTGTTGTAGTAGTAGTAGTAGTAGCAGCAGCAGTAGTAGTAGCAGCAGCAGCAGTAGTAGTAGTACTAGCAGTAGCAGCAGCAGTAGTAGTAGTAGTAGTAGTAGTAGTAGTAGTACATGTAGTACTTAATCCACTACAGATGTTACTGAATAATTCTGTAGTTCTACCTGGAACACAGTTCTCTCCCTGTGACACTCCACGAACAAGGGCTGCCACTCCTTGCCCCTCCAGGGATTGAGACCCTCGGCCAGACCTTTACAGCTGACGTAACGAGCCCAGCAGGGGATGCAGTGTGACGACTGATGGCACTGGTTGCTGTGGTACTCACCTGGTATGGGATCACAGCCGTTATCATAGGAAAGACTGGGTTTGTGATCTTTGCGTTAGGCCCCTACCGCACTACGGCAGTCCTGTCTCAAGTTTGAAACCTATGAACTGGAGTGAAATGTCGTAGTGCCGTAGGGGCCTTAGATGCCCGACTTCATATGGCAAGGGATTCTAGCTGTTGTTTGTTGAAAACCAATATGTAATTTAGAATCTTGAGAAATAACACAAAAAATAATAAATAAAATTGTTAACGCAATCACTAACACAGGTAAAAAAAAACACCAACAATATATTAATGACAATGTTGATTGGGTGAAAGCCATTCATATAATTTGAATCAAAGTAATAGAAGTGCATGAAGTCAATGAAATTGTCAGTCAGAAGCAGTCTGTTTAATCTCTGTACAAAGCTTATTAATTTACAGTTTAACAGCTGGACTTATGAAAAACTACCCAGTCATAATGACACGAAATGAGTGAATGCTTTATTGTACAAATACATGTAGAATCTACATTTGTTTTAATTAAGCCGCATGTTAAAAAAATTGAGTGAGAATTTTAAGCTTTGGGCCATTTTTTTTCAAGAAAATAACATGCACTTTTCGGTGGATTCTTCCGTTTTTTAAGTAACCGGCTGAGATACCCCCTGGGACACAATCAAAACAGATCTTGCGGAGAAGATCAACCTCTAGATCATTGCTAGGAGACAAAGGCAGAGAACCAGACAATGTAAAATAGGAGTCGCACAAAACCATTTGCTATTGTTATCTTGGATAAGACAGAAGTTGGTTTGGGTTTATGGTCTGCTGTTTTCCATTATAGAAAAGACGCACAAAATAGGTCATCCAGTCACAAGTCAGTGCTAAAAAGGGCACGTTTATAATCTAAAGGAGAACGTTTTAATGAAGTGTGTTATCCTCCATAAATAAATGTTTGGTTATC
This sequence comes from Bullina lineata, assembly GCA_039654405.1. Taxonomy (NCBI): domain Eukaryota; kingdom Metazoa; phylum Mollusca; class Gastropoda; family Bullinidae; genus Bullina; species Bullina lineata. Next base: position 3,590 of record JBDFRD010145806.1, on the reverse strand, counting down.
GTAGTATGAGCATGCTGTTTGACGCTTTGCTATGGCTTATCGAGCCTTTGATTACATTTGTACTTTTCATCTGTGAGTCGTCCTGAATCAAGAGCACGCTGGGTGGTTGTCCATAGGATCCACGAACATAGAACTTCCCTGCTGATCTATCATGCACATGTGTATGTGTTTTGACTTGCTTTCATAAGAAAATATGTGAGGCGTACCAACTGATCATTATTAAGAGGTTGAAATTTTTGTGTACTCAAGACTCATGTTCAAACGGTTGTGTTGATCAATCTTTGCTATAGGAATAATATTTCGGCCTATGAATGATTTTTTTAAAAACGCTTCAATTACTTTTTTAGAAGTACATACCATATGCAAGGAATTTATGTTTTATTTTATTGACCATTTTCATTTTTATTCTCGTGAGTTGTAACAAAAAGGCATGGTTTGGTGCGCAGTTTCTCTCGGGGACCTACGATGCTGTTAGTGTTAAGTCTGCCCTGTACAATTCACGTCAATATCCACAGTTACTTTTTGAGAACTTGAACTCCAGGAAGTAGGCCTTCAATAAAAGTCATCGAATCTTGTATGCTGCGGATGTGTGATAGTGATAGAAGTTTATGTTGTGGACGAGCACCACAGGATGTGTATTTGTGCAGTGGACAGGACAGGAACACGTCAGTTTTGTCTTTATGCGGAAGGTTACTTTACTTTCTTTGATACAACATATCAATTTTATATACATGTAATGTATTCTATACATAGAATATGTACAAGTTTGGGTTTTCAACAATTCTTGCAGTTATTTACTCATTTCATGCATGAAATTTGAAATGGACTACATGCAGGAGAATACTATTATTGTATGACTTGAGCGCTTTCCTCTGATTATTTATTTGCTTTATTTTTTGTAATAGATAGAGGCCTACATCACAATGATATGACTCTTAGGTGAAAGATTACTCTACTCTCTTACAGCCAGCGTATGTCTTTAGGACTTAAGAAAGTTATGCCGAGCTGAGCTTGTGACCGAGCGCAACTTTTCACGTCTAAACTGTGGTAGTCTCCGTTTGACTCCATTGTCCTTAGATCTCCTTACTAAACAGACTGAAGCCTGACGTAAGACAGGTCTGTATAGGCGCGGTTTTTGCTTGACCTTCTTAACACGTAGGTCTTCTCTCACAACAGAGTTCTCGCGTATGAGACGTCTCGGGATATCAATTGATCCCTAAGGCCCACAATCTCCTTTCTGGGCTAATATTCATTGAACTACTGAGGACGCAATATCCAATCTCGCAATCTAGACCTTAAAATGACAGAACTATAAATATGTATTAGCTTACACGGTGATTTGGGTTCGAATTTCCCTCTGCACTCTACGTCCCCAAAATCCTCACATTGCATGGTGACCTCCGAGAAAAGCTGAGGGTATGGACATTCGAAGACATAGCTTCTGTAGTAAGTCTTCATGACGGCGTCTGGCGAGGCCGTGCAATTGATGGACAGCGCACAGTTTCGTGGGTGTGGCAGAACAGATTGTGGATATCTCTTGCATACTTCATACACATCAATATCGCCTGAGGAGACGGAAAAAGAACATTTACATGAGCGTCGTAGGGATACGGGAAAGGGGGAAAAAATAAACCTGTTATGAGAAAGAGAAAACGAGAATCACTGGATTGTCTCAAGCAGAAAGCGTTTGTTGCTGTCGCATGCGCCTTGAACAGCACTGAAGTAAACAGTAGATTTATGCAACAACTAGAAAGATTGTAATATGAGAATCTTTTAGACCAGAGAAACATATAAAAGAGCGAAATGAAGATTCAATGCAGATTATAATTACATTGTATTATTATACACATGTACTTATATGTTAAGGCTATTTTGACGCTTTAACAACATATAAAATAAAGCATCTCTTTCACCCACAGGCTTATATTCATTAAACCACACATTATATACACTATATATACATTTGATAACATTCAGGATTCATGGAATGCTGTTTACGCTACCAAATATCTGCCAACACTTTTTCCAATGTAATGTTTTTACTTACGTATTTCAAAATCACCCAACCCAGTCGAAATGGTCCCTGCAAAGTTGTCCAGTGGAGAAATGATATCGTCAGTTAGGTCTTGCGTTTTATCTCCTGACCACATGGCAGTGTCGCCGATATTACTTCTCTCACGAAACGAGGCATGGCGTTTTGAACGACGTTCCAGAATACGTCGCTGCAAAGTAAAGACTTGTGTTGTCCGTTGAATGGTACGCTGACATGCTTTCTTTCTGGGAGTGTTAAATTGTCCGTGTTTTGAAAACATGCTTTGATTTTTAATAATGTTATGAATACTCGCATTAGTCTGTGGCAATTCATCTGTGACTTTGTCATAGGCGTATTTTTGTTCAGAATCTGAAAGACATTGTGTCAAGTTCTTCATTTTGTCTCCATTTGAGATTGTGACTTTTTGCTGCATTTCTTCCGTCGGAGGTGATCCTTCAAAAAGTAATAAGCCTAGCAGGACATTTTTCTTGATATCTCTGGCGGCTTCTTTAAGCTTAGTTTGCCCCAGAATAGAATACAGATGGAAAGCATCCGAGCTTGTATTCTTGATGACGGTGCGACTGAACGCGCCAACGTTGATATCTCGGCGTTTCAAGAAAATATTACTTCGAGTCATTGCATCATCATCAATCACAGTGTTCTTCTTTGACGGGCTGTTTAAATTTCTTTTATTATTATCGTGGGACGCACTCGGCAAGTCATAACACAATAAAATATGTTGCGGCGGAAAAACAATGCAAAGAGTTAGACTCACTCGAACAAAATATACACACTGCTTGAGGTATTCCATTCTGACGCGGAATTTTATAAACTGCTTCAAGAAATGTCTAACACTCTCTTTGGAAAAGAATATTTCTGTTTAGAACTGTTTAACATTGCACTTTAGGAGTCAGATTCAGAATGAAAGTCACAGCGCTTTGTGGGAGTAGGCCCAGAAACCCACATCTCTATACTTTTGGTCGAATTCACCCCCAAAAAATCAATTCTTTCAACTCAGTCCTCTCGTTCTAGACCGAAGTTCTACACTTCAAAACCACTTGCTCCGCCTTTGTTTTGTTGCTTTGCACTTTTGTTGTTCCTCAACAGCAGCTTCCATTGTCCATGTTTCTTTGAGATCCCAAAACTGACCCATGCTTGCTCCGCCTCGAATGTGCGTTGACACAAATGCCGAAGGGTTTGTTGGCAAACGACGTTTCGTGAACCGAAGAGTCAGGGCATCTAAATTTGTAACGCAGGCAACACCTTACAGTGCACGGAAGGGCGTGTCAATATTAATTTAGCGTTCTGCGTAAACAATTTAATTTTTTGTGTTCACTTATACCCCTCCTTTTTCTGGAAAACAGATGGATGCAATTCAATTCAGGCGATTCGTGAAAACCTTGTTGTTTAACTGATTTGTTTGTTTTTAAATGGAAACAATAATTTCTTTTCAGCGCTTTTCATTTTCATTTGCTGATTTAATTTCACAAGCAGTCAGCGTTTCTGCTCACTTGCTCTCTGTACCCCATCCCCCTTCTCTCTCTCTCTCTCTCTCTCT
>JBDFRD010145695.1:0-12503 GCA_039654405.1 Bullina lineata | reverse complement strand
TGTAAACAAAAAGCGTTTTGAGTGGGAAATCGGAAAGGAGAAAACGGAAAGCCAGGAGAGCTCTCCTCCCACGGTTTTCATTCCGTTTTTCTATTCCTAAAACCTTCCCGTGTAAACACACCTTTTCAGATGAAGTATAACGAATAATGTAGAAGAAATAACAAACATACTTGAATAGCCTGTAAGAAAAAACAAACTGACTCGATGACAAATTCCGAGGGCTCACAATTCAGTGCAATGTGTTTGCACAAGTTAAACCATCTAGTCATTTTCCATTTACCAAGGTGGATAAAAATCACAGGATTCATATTATTTGTACAGTAATTTCAATGAAGCATGTTTTACAGCTTTTTTTTCATTGATCTATCATTTGAATATCTTGTGAGATATCACTAGGATATTAACAGATGTGACGACGACTGTCAGACTTGGATTGACACAAATGATTTAGAAGTGTAGTCGTAGCCAAACGATACTACTACTACTAGGTTGAAAAAATCAAGATAAACAATTATAAAATGCAGCATATAAAAGAAAAAAAATTACGTCAGATTACCAAACTTAAAACAATGAAAAAATAAGTTTAATACACTGTATTAAAAAGTGATGTCAGGGTCGGGAGAAGAAAAATAACAAATCCTGTAAAAACAAAACTTCAAGAAAAAGTTTGTGAGAATGGGATGACTGGTTTCACAACTTTATGCAACAAAGTGCGCACGAAACTTAACGTACCTTAAACAGTTTCTCAAAAACACTGACAGGATTTCCTCTGAGCACATAGAGGCGAGTGCCATAAGCTCGGAGGTTGTTGTCCAAGTCTTTCAGTGTTTCCCACAGGAAATGCATGCGAGGGAAGGCAGAAGTGCTGATGCCTGTGAAGTTGAGTAGTACACAGCACTGTCCAGATATCAAACGAACACTCCATGCACAGACAAAAATAAATCTGATATTCTCTTAGAACAATGATATTCAGAGACAACTTAATTAATCCGTGTATGTTTATAGCGTAGCAAATAAAGGTAAAAAAAACTTGAGCCCATAAAAATCCTAGACAAGCAGGCATGAACTATCTCCTTTTGAACTGGTTACATGCAGCTCAGCTGTTTCAATCCCCTTTTGACACAATACAGTGGCTTAATTGAGACACCACCTGCAAGGCTTGAACTAAAATTCATTTGATTGAAAAATTGCTAATGCTCTAGCTTCATAAGTAAGAGCAAATCACCAAAAGAAAATTTATTCGAGCAGATTTTAATTATTGAGACACAGATAATGTTCATACAAGAGAAACGTTAATATAAAATTTGACTTTGATTTGGGTATCACTAATTCCAGGCTTTCCAGGAGTTCATATAAGTACATGTAGTAGCTTTAATCAGGACATCAGCAAGTGAGAAATGGGATTTCACTGGGAATTCACTAAAGAACACTCAGTCCAGCATCACATACATTATCCCTGAATCACTTTGCCGGAGAAACATCTGTTCCAAGCAAAAAATAGAAGTGTATGCCTACAATGTAATTTATTTACGAAAGTCAGTTTAACATATCAGCGTGTGGCCCTGTGGCCAAATGATTAGACTGTCAGACTCACTACCAGAGGGTCATGGGTTTGAATACTTGCAGTGCCAATCATTGTTTTGTGTCTTTAAGGAAGAAACTTTTCACATTTTTTCTTAAATCAACTCATTATTGCCATATTCTGCTTGGGTAAAAACCTTCAATGACTGGTGTTCTGTCTAGGAGTCAATCAAATATCATAAATTCTCCTTCATGCCATCCATACGTGAAAAGCTTCAGCTTTTTGGGCTCTACAGGCATTAACTCTTTGAAGACCAACAGCCGATATAAAAATCCGTTCGTGAATTAGATCACAAGTTTGTTTCTCTAACCTTCCGATAGTTTAAAGCAGCTAGGAGTGTAACAATACATGCATTGTAAAACACAGCAGGCCTACTCATTTCCAAACACACTGATTGTTTATGGGGGTTAGTATCAATACTTTGACTGTAAACAGGATTTATATTGAATCAGTGTAAGTCATTAACGATATCTGGTCCCCAAAGAGTTAAAGGACTTTTTTTTTTTTAATTCGGGTGACATATCAAGAAGAAACATCTTTCCCCATATACATGTGTATGCATCTGGTTATGTGATTGTGACAAAGGTGAAATCTATACATACTAAAGTATACAGAGGCTCTGTGTATGTGCACAGACCTAGCCACATCTCCTGCCACAGATTGCCATCATCTCTTTAACACCTCAGACTATAACTTTAACCTTAGTTGTTGGCTGACAGTTTAAAGTAAATCTTCCTTGCCATCATCCCTTTAACACCTCAGTGACCGGCCTGACACTGACCCTGGATTCTTCTTAGTGTGATGATCCACGTACATGGCTTTCCCTGTAGAGTGCTTATCACTTCCAAAATTTTAAAGTCAGCACTATGAGGGATAAGTTAGAGAAAAGTAGGAGCGGTTTAGATTTTGGTCACCCCAACGCGAGAATATTCGTCAGTGGTGCGAAAGCATTGGCCGATGTTCGCAAGTATTCTCGTCAGTGGTCCACAAGGTGTTAACACCTCAGACTGTAACCTTTACCTTAGTCGTTGGCTGACATATAAAGTAAAGCTTCCTCCAGGAAATGTCACCCTTTCAATAGCCCGAAGTAGAACAAGAGGATAATGATACAAGATCACCTCCTAGACAGGACACTAGTCTGACATAGCAGATTATGGTCAAGCCCACTTTGCACTGAGAAAACCAAATATGGCTCAAGACAGAGGGGACTGGAAATCACTTGTCCAAACCTTTTCTCTGCCACAACTAAAAGGTGATGATGTCCAATGATGAGGACTTTCCTCCCAGGTATTAAAATTATCTTTCCAAAGGATACAATGTGGTCTCCATCAGAATTTGAACCCAGGACCCTCAGAGTGAGAGTCCAACCCCCTAACCACTGGGGCACCGCACGCCCGTGAAAAGGTTTTCTTCTGAGAAGGAGTTACTCACCTGCCACATTCCCATCGAGTATAAAGACAGGATAAAACTCACTCACCTGCCACATTCCCATCGAGTATAAAGACAGGATAAAACTCTCTGCATCCTTCCAGGCCAGCAATCAAGGCTGGATTGTCATGGAGTCTGAGTCCATGGCGAAACCAGTGAACAGTTACGTGGGTTCTCTTCTCTGTGGGACTGGCCTCCGACATGGTAAGCTGACCTTGGTCTTAGGTGTTGTGAGGCATTAACCTGGGGACAAGAGAACACCACTATAGTCAGTGTGTACTGCAGAGGTGAAATAGTTGTAAATGCTGGTTTCTCTTTTAACTATAAAATGAGAATGCTCAAAATAAGTGTAACAGTCGAGAAGTCAATCCCAAATAGCAAAATACATCACACACACACACACACATGTATATATATAATACACAGTGTGACTGGGGCATAAGAAATAAAACAAAAGCAAAACAAAACTGATATTAGTCACACAAAAAGTGGAAGAAAAAGAAAACCAATCCAATAACAGCTTATAATAAGTTTAAGTAACAAACGTTAGTTTGTTAGACTGATCAATACTGAAGCAGGCCCAAAAAGAAAGTCTGCAATGTATTTTTTGTTCATTCCGTTCGCTCTAATCAACAGGAAAAGAATTCCTTGTATCTTTTAAATTGAACTTTTTTTTTTGCACTTCTGTTTGCTACAAAATGAAGTAGGCTACACAAGGATTGTTGTATTTTTTTTTCGTTTTTTTTTTTTTTTCAGTAGGAATAGAAATAATTTTTTTCAAAAACGTGAATAATTATTTTAAAACTCAAGGTTGCACTCTAAAAAGCACTCGGTCCAAAATGAGCCCGACATTTGTACGAACTCAGCCACAGTGTAACAAGAGGGAAACAGCTCATGGCGACCCTGGTGAAGAGAAACGACAACTGGTGCGCTAATCGATCCGGTAATTGATAGAAGCAAACGCAGAGAAGCGCTAGGTACACGTCTCACTTGGACAATGACAAACCACGCGTGCTCTGCAGTGATTGTCCTTTGAAGAAGTGATGGTTGTCAACGATTACAGCAGAGAACACCTTTCTTCTTGGCTGGGCGAAGAGAGAGAGAGAGAGAGAGAGAGAGAGAGAGAGAGAGAGAGAGGGAGAGGGGGGGGGAGGGGGTGGGGGGTGAGAGCGGAGGGAGCGCACATCGACATGAAGAGGCGAGGATTGTGGCTTGATTGCAGCACGCATTGAAGACTTATAGGAAGTCCGTGCTTCGCCGTGTCAACACCCCACGACGTGAGTAAAATCATTGCTCTGGTATCAAATATTATATATGGCGTAACTGTCCCCACACAAGTCGAAGTTGTGTTATCCGAGACCGCATGGCCAAACGTCGCGTGCGACAAACGGCGGCTTCATGCGATCCCGAGTCATTGAGCAATGATTCGGCAGAATAACGTGTTCACGTCGTGTACACTGTAACTCACAGTGGCTTGTCAACGCGTTCATCGCTTTTTTAGTCGCCGCTTCAGACTCACGCGGACGCGCACGTGACGAGATGGAAAGACCCTTTTTTTTTCTAAATAAGACAACTGAAATAGCCTTATCGCTAGACAATAGCTGTTAGAAAACGATACAGACAGAAACTAAATAGATCTAGAGAGGCAGACAGACAGAGAGACAAACAGAGCGAGAGACAAAGACAGAGAGAGGCAGACAGATCGAGAGACAAAGAGAGAGACAACAGACAGACAAAGAGAGAGAGAGAGAGAGAGAGAGAGAGAGAGAGAAAGAGAGAGAGAGCGTGTGTGTGTGCGTGCGTGTGTGGGTGTGTAAATTGGACGTTGCCTAGCAGCAAAGAAGTTTGGGGAAAGAAATTCAACGATCAATGTTCTGATAAAATATAAAGCATCTACGTACTTTAGTCTACCAATATACATGTAAGGCTTTTTTTTTTTAAACATCGTAGACAACATTGCGACCTTCATAATCAGAGCTGAAGTAGTCAGTGAATTTTTTAATTCATTTTGCATCCTCAGAAGTCTATCACGCTCCCTTCCCTTCTTTACGTCTTACGTTTTCTCTACGTCAAGATTCCGGTAATACATGTACTAAGTACAAATAAACAAACGGGAGAAATGTCGATGTCATTATCACACTCCGGTCTGCACACTATTTAGACATGAATAGATGAGTCTAGATCGCATATAAACATAAAACGACATTTTAAAATACAGACATGACAAGGCGCCCTGATGTTATTAGTTCCTACTGTAGGTTAATTATATAATACATGTATTCAAGATTCCCAGATCTACACTGACTGGCAACATGAAAGGGGGATACTTAATATATTCAGTTGTGGAAACAGCAAATTAACATGAAAGGGGGGATACTTCATATATTCAGTTGTGGAAACAGCAAATTAACATGAAAAGGGGGGATACTTAATATATTAAGTTGTGGAAACAGCAAATTAACATGAAAGGGCCCTCAGGAACAGGGCATCTGAGGCTGAACTGAGAACTCGCAATTTCATAAGATTATAATATTCCAGTGAAAACAAATGATACCTTACATCACAAACCATAGAATGAGTAATCAAACAGCTTCCTCAAGACAAGGGCAAGTAAACACTGACGCAAACTCAGAAAATTAAATTTGGGGGGGGGGGGGGGGGGTTCCCCCCCCCCCCCCCACCCCCCCCCCCACCCCCCCATCCCCCTCCCTACCACCTTCTATATAATTTGTATTATGTGTTGGAAGAGGCTAGGCTGACCACCCATTGGGGTCTAGGAATACACCATGACATGGTAGGCCCCCATATATTGAGTACTGGTTAGATCATTAGATGTTTCTAAATTTATATCATGAGTGTGGCTTCTTTAACTCACTGCCTAACGTTTTAATTTTGCCCTGAGGTTGTCTGGGAAATTCCGTCATTTCATCAATATCTTTTATAAAAATGCCCACATGAAGTAACAACAGCATCAAGTTGAAACTTGACAACTTGTTATGAAATTGAGTGTAATATATTATTTCCAACAAACAAAATTGAGTTAGCTCATCAAACTTTTAAAATACATGTATGAATAATTTAAAATGCACGAGTAGAATGCTGAGCATCAGCGTGATAGATCAAGAATTTAGACCTAGACTTTTTTTTTGGGGTGTCGATCTGGCTCCAAACCACTAAATCTAAATTTTCTTTAGACTTCTAATGAACAGCGCGTGGATCATTGTTGACGTCACCATAATCATTATAGATCTAAATGTATTCTGAATGCTTTTCAAAACAGATTTAAAGAAAAAAACACCCTGTTCCCGTCTGCAAGTCCCTCTTCATAACCATTCTGCTGGTTTGATCAGACTAAAAAAAAAGCGTTTAAAAAAAAAGCGGCATACATGTATAACTTTTTATTTTCCGAGGAAATTGAGGAAAATGAGAAACCCTCCACCCCTGCACAGTTAAAGAATGCACTGGCATTTAGGCATGAACAATATCGCTGACTAGTGGTGTTTCTAAAAAAGAAAAGAAGCTTGTCACTGGATAACAATTTCATTTCTGGTGTATCAAAGTTGACTTTGTTATTGTTATCATATACTGCTCTTTGGAGTTTAAAATATATCATCTGCCAATGTCTCGGCCAATCACAAATGAAATAGGGAGCAGCTCTGCACATTCAGACATCGATTCAGGTCTCTAACATCGGCCAATGACTAAATAAAAATAGAAATATAATACTTCTTTTTATTATGATTCATAGGACAGTGTTATGAAAACAAAGTGTTCTGGTAGGCAGAGGGCAAAGTTCAAGTTTTTTATCAGTGATTTCACCTCATGTCCAATCTGCTAATAATCACTTCCTTCTGCCAAGGCAAAAGTGACATCTTGTGATACATATAAACAGGAAATTTAAACTAAATTAACAAACTAAACATACAAAAAAACAACACTGTATTCTAAAACAAATTGGTTTATTCTATAATACATGTATGTTATTAAAATGTAAAGATTAGATTTGCATTATTTTCGCTGGCCGTGATGCTCTGGTTTTATTTATATCACACGGTATAGACACTCGTGATTAGATCTAGACCTACTCAGTAGTCTAAGTTTTCACGCTTTGGTACCATGAAGTGCAAAATTGATGATTAAAACCAAAGTTACGTCTGAGGGTCAGATTAGTCAGAATGGAACAGTCGGTATCACAGACTTGGGTACCTACCGCCGAACCCCGCGAAACTCCACGGAACCCCGCAAAACTCCACGGAACCCCGCGAAACTCCACGGAACCCCGCAAAACCCCACAAAACTCCGCGAAATCTCCTTAATCGTACTTGAGCCTAGGCCCTACTTATTGAATAACAGACTAACGGTACAGCTCATAAAAACTGTTTTTTCTTCATTGGGAGATGCTTCCCCTTTATCAAAGATACTCTAGACTAAACAAGATGATTCACGGACATCTTTGGGCCAATAAAAAAAGCGTCCACCTCCGACGCAGCACTACCTATAGCGTGATCACAGACTAATGTTATCTGTGAGCGTGATTGCTTCGCTGAGTGCAGTGAAGGACGGTAAGTGCGTGTTTGTCCATGTTTACACGGGTAGGTTTTAGGAATAGAAAAAAAAGAAATAGAAATAATTATTAGGTTCCTAAAATTTACACGATCCAACATCCACGCCATCAAAAAGTATAAACCACCAAAAGAACGAACGAAAAAAACCTACACAAGGCTTAGCGCAAATTCCTAAAACATTCCCTTGTAAACACATAATTTCATTAGGTACCAGTATTAAAAAAATACAGATTTTGCTAAACTGAAATTGGACCAAACGCACTTTCCCATAGGTGGCGCCAGCGCTGCTTGCGGACGTTTTACCACGAATTGAATCATCTTGTTTAGTAGATTAGTCTATTATCTTTGCCTTTATTCTTTCAGTTTCACGCTTCAACCCCCCCTTTTTTTTTCCTCCCCCACACTGCGAAAACCCCTTAATCGCACTTTAGCCTTTACTGTGTGAGTGTCTGTCTGTGTGTGTGAGTTTGTCTGTGTGTTGGGTACCACATGATTTCACAAATGAAAGGTGAGAAACACTGGTTTAGTGACTTCTCTTTATAGAATATATATCAGATTTATCAATCAATATTAAATTTATCAATGATAATATGAGATTTATCAAATTTACAAAAAGAAAAAAAAAATCACAAGAAAAAAAATTTTAATGCATGAAAAAATATGCACATTATTCATTGTTAGCAAGCATAGCGATGCTGACTGCTCTCATAGCACAGCGTGAGGAAACAGAAGTCAGTATTGACTCCATGCAAACAAATATAAGTAGGCCTATCATCATTATATACAAGGAAAAAATGCACTTAATTATCTGCATCATAAAAAATATTATATACGTATAAACCCACACAAAAAATGTAAATAACAAAAAACAAACAAACAAAGAAAATTACGCACAAGAATAATTATCAACATACAATCGTGCACAGAAAATTCGAACTCGTCGGGGATTGGAAATAGTGTTCGAGATATCCGTAATTCGTTATTTCTGTGAAGACACTTGTAATAGAGAGAAATAAAGAGAAAAACACACAAGGGAGGTAATAGAACAAGACCCGGGCTTGTTGGAACCAAACAAACAAAGTCTTCTCAATAGCGTTAGACTTAACCGTGCATTGCTTCTTTCTGTTCGCTAATACTGTTGATTTTGTGCAGATATTTGGTGAAGGTATACTATGTTGACTTTGGTATTTCAAACTGTTTACAAATTTCCGTTTTGCTATGTGTTTTCTGATCGACGAGAGCTACAATCTCACGTTTCTTTTCTAACGTTAGACAGTTTGGTAGAAGCGTGAAAGTGAAAGTAGAAGAATGAAGGGGAAGGTTTTCCCGCTAAAAAAAAATAACCCAGTAAAAAAAAAAGTTTTCATGAGATGTAGTCTGTTATTCAATAAGTAGGGCCTATGCTCAAGTGTCATTAAGGGGGTTTCGCGGAGTTTCGCGGAGTTTTGCGGAGTTCCGTGGAGTTTCGCGGGGTTCCGTGGTAAATAGTTACTGGTAATAACAACTTGGATGGCATGTAATTATAATATGTGTCTTTAAATGGGTGTCAACAATGTATAATACTTTACCTGTCATTTAATTGAGAGGAGAAAAATGCTAGCAAAAACCAAGGAAAAATGAAGCCTTGAAAAAGTTGTCTAGAAAACAATTCTTCATTAACTTCTCCTTTTGACTCATTTAAAAGAGGAGGCCAGTTTTTATTTTGTGGCAACCTTGGGGAACTACCCCAAGGAAACATTTGAAATTTTGAAGCTCAAACTGCAATCCGAGGTGAACCAGTTCATGTTGAGGGATAGGTCTCTTCAAACAACTCCATGTGTGAAACATTTGTGGAATCTGTAAATCATCATGTAAAAAAATTGTTTGGTAAATTATGGAGATGTAGGAAAATATGGATACCATACAACCTGAGTACTTTACGGTCTTGACAAGAAGCTTTAGGGATGGTTCTTATAAGAAAAAGTGATTGAGTATAATGCTGCTAAGATTAATTCCAAAAGGTATATATTTAATTTCTTTCAATCTTTCTTACATTTTGCATGTGCATTGCCATTAATGAAGCTTATTCACTATTCAGTGAATCATTTGTGTTACAGAGAAAGAACAATGACGATGGACAAAACTGAGAAGGTAGCTGCAATGGAAGTTGAAAGGTTTTCTAAACTGGGAACTTCTAAACTTCATCAAGGAGAAACCCAGAAAGCTTTGGCAGCTTACAGGAAAGCATATGCAAGTTCTGGAGTCCTAGGTCGTCATGGGTACATGCAGAGAGCTTGTGCTTTTAACCTAGGAGCTATACTCATAACTTTGAAAAACTATAGTGAAGGACTCACCTACTTGGAAAAAGCAGTGAGTAGTCTTATTTATTATTTTTTTCATCAGAAGAATCTGCGAGTTATTGGTGCCTTATCAAAATTAAAATGTAACTGGAAAATACTGAGCACATGTAACAAGCAGAACAATAAGCAGGTAATAAAGAGAAAAAAGAATACACCAAAAATAAAGTGGGATAAGCAAGAGTCTAATAGAGCTGATTTTCTTTCTTTGACAATTATACTGAATTCCTTTTCAATGTGGAAAACAAATTTAGGCCTGAAAACAAAACACTTTTCGGCAATAGGTCATGGAATCTACAAAGAAATTTAAATGATAACAGGAAAAGTTCATTGATCAAGCACCAACAATAGCTGTGAACAGACTGGCTGGCAACAAAGTCGATTTCTATGCTGCAGATTTAGATGCTGTTGAAGTGATAATAATGCAGAGTTAGCCTGTATATTGTCATTCTTGTGTAACAATGAACAGTGCCTGTCAATCTATTTAACTTCCTGTGCAACTATCTTGTATTCACATTCTTTTGATATAATGGAATGTAAGAAGTGGTTGGTTTACAAAAGAAAAACTTTTCAGGAAAATACTGTAAAATAATGTGCACATGAAATAAAATTGAGAATGTGTGCAACAATGTCTGTAATTTTCAGCTATTCACAGAGAAATGTGTAGATCAACTGTTGATCGTTGAATGAGAGAAAAAGAGAGAGAAGAAGCGTTGTGCCAAACTCACATTCTTTGTTTAGGCTTTAATTAACTGATATTCAAAACAATTGGAAGAACATCCCTCAATTTAACAGCATTAGGTCGGTAATCTGTAAGTTTGTCAAAGTGTGTCCGGGGTGAACTTAAGCAGTCACTTACTATACAGCTGGGGTTAGCCAGGTTAAAAATACTCCAATGGTGAATAATTTTGTTGTTGCTTGGTTTGACTGCGTCAAACACAAAAAGGGTTAAAGCTAAAAAAAAGTATGGATTGTTTATTTTGCAGGACTAGCAGAATTTAATGTACAAAATGGTAACTGGCCAGCTTATTCATTTATTATAACTTGTGAGACAAAAAACATTCTGAAGCTGAGCAGTGAACTCCAAACCTAAGCACTGTCAGAATAACACTTTTTTGAGTGTCTTGTCACCAGTGAGTTTTAGTCTTTCAGAAAGTTTTCTGCCTCTTTTGCTTAGTGCAGCAAAGGGGTAGCTGAAGTGGACATCGGCTTACTTATTTGTTTTTGAGAGGGGTCAGAACTTTTCCGAGATTGAGTTTGTTCTTTTTTTTTTTTTTTTTAATGTAATCTAATACTTATCTGAGCCAGAAACATTGATGCAGTTTCATCGTTTATCATATTATCTAACATCACACCCTCTCGTTGTTTCCTTTTCTTGTCTACGGTTAATTAGTTTGTCCAGGTAGAAGGCATTTGCTAAAACACAAACTTTTTTTCTATATACATTTTTACACTTATGGAGTGAAGAAAAAGAAAAAAAAGAAACATTTTGAATATTTCAGATACCCCCTCCAGGTACGCGGGATGGCAAATCAAATGGAGACCTGTACTTCAACAAAGGTTTAGCTTACAGAGGGTTAAATAATATTCTAGAAGCCATGAACTGGTACAAGAAAGCTCTTGAAGAGTATAAGATAGAGCAGGATAATGTGAGAATGGAAGCAGACACAGTCTATCAGCTTGGCCGACTCGGTCTTGAAAGTGGTAAAGTGCAAGAGGCAGAAACATGGATGCAACAGTTGGAATCAGCATACACCAAACTTGGAGACACAATGAAATTCTTGCAGGTAAGCTTCAGAATACAATTTGGTCTCATGTACTGGTGTTGAAGCAACTCAAATATATGCAAAGCTATCCTGTCCTTTCACCAGAAGACTTCAGATCACACACACACAAAAAAAAAGAGAAGGAAAAAAATAGATTTTATTTTCAACTTGTATAAAAATTTATGTGAACAAAATTGAGATGAGCCTTTAAAGGACTGGGGTAGGGATGAAGATTGGTGAAGTTGAAGTAAAAGTTTAGAAAGTTAAAACAAATAATAATTTGCACTGCGTCAATTCTAATAAAGCCTACCATAGTAAGTACACATGAAGAAGTTGTGTTTGTTTTGAAAATATTGCTTCAAGAATTGTACAATAATTGTCTTGTCATAAATCTTTGAAATTAGCTGCAATTTCATGCAAAGGATCATTGCTCACCATATTACTTTAGTGTTCTTGTAAATTGTACATTAAATTGTAAGTAAGGCAACGTGGTAGATCTAGTAATGTTACTCTCCTGTGGACCAGGTCCAAGCAGAAAGAAGTGCCCTGCTACTCAAACTGGGTAAGATTTCTGATGCTGAGGAAGTGGCCAGTACTTGCATGCTGGGTTTGGAGAACGCTACCCCGTCACCAAAACTAGGTATGTGCAACTTACACAAACTGGGGTTTCCTTGTCTCATGTGCTTGATGAAAATATAGAAGTATCCTCACTAAGCCCGCACGTCCACTGGATTTTTCGTCGCTTGAATGCCTGACGAAAACGTGACGTCACAGTCTTGTCTGGAGCTGATTAAACTCCATCGCGTCCACTGCGCGCGAGTCAGGC
>JBDFRD010145473.1:0-12508 GCA_039654405.1 Bullina lineata | reverse complement strand
TGAGGATACTAAGGGCATGATCTCCGAATATCCAAGGCTATCTGAGGATACTAAGGGCATGATCTCCGAATATCCAAGGCTATCTGAGGATACTAAGGGCATGATCTCCGAATATCCAAGGCTATCTGAGGATACTAAGGGCATGATCTCCGAATATCCAAGGCTATCTGAGGATACTAAGGGCATGATCTCCGAATATCCAAGGCTATCTGAGGATACTAAGGGCATGATCTCCGAATATCCAAGGCTATCTGAGGATACTAAGGGCATGATCTCCGAATATCCAACGTTGTCTGAGGATACTGAAGGCACAATGTCCGAATTTACAAAGAAGGCAGAAGATACTGTAGGCGCAATGTCTGACTTTACAAAGATGTCAGAAGATACTGTAGGCGCAATGTCTGACTTTACAAAGATGTCAGAGGATAGTGTACGCATGCTGTCCGAATATACCAAGATGACAGAGGACATTGAATGAATGATGTGCGAATCCACAAAGATGTCAGAAGACAAAGTAGGTGTGATGTCCGAACCTGACATGATTTCAAGTGACATTGTAGGCGTGACGTCAGAATTTACACGAATACCAGAGGATGCTAAGAGTGTGGTATCCGAATCAACTAAGACGCCAGAAGACACCGTAGGCGTGATGTCCGAATCAACTAAGACGCCAGAAGACACCGTGGGCGTGATGTCCGAATCTATAAAGATTCCAGAGGACGTTGAATGCGTGATGTCCGAATCTACAAAAAATGTAGAAGATACCAAAGGCCTGATGTCCGTATCTGTAAAGACGCCAGCGGACGCTGTAGGCTTGATGACGGAATCAACAAAAAATTCAGAAGAGATCGAAGACGTGATGTCCGAATTAACAAAAATGTCAGAGGAAAGTGAAGGCGTAATGTCAGAATCTATAAAGATTCTAGAGGACATTGAAAGCGTGATGTCCGAATTTACAAGAATTTCAGAATGTACCAAAGGCGTGATGTCCGAATTTATAAAGACGCCAGAAGACACTGAAGGCGTGATGTCCGAATCCACAAAAACGCCAGAGGACGATACAAGGGTGATGTCCGAATTAACAAAGACGTCAGAGGACACCGAAGGCATGATGTCCGCATACCCAACGCTGTCTGAGGATACTGAAGGCGTGATGTCCGAATCTACAAAGACATCATAAGACCCTGAAGGCGTGATGTCCGGATACCTAACGCTGTCAGAGGATACTGAAGGCGTGATGTCCGAATATCTAACGCTGTCAGAGGATACTGAAGGCGTGATGTCCGAATACCTAACGCTGTCTAAGGATACTGAAGGCGTGATGTCCGAATATCTAACGCTGTCTAAGGATACTGAAGGCGTGATGTCCGAATATCTCACGCTGTCTGAGGATACTGAAGGCGTGATGTCCGAATATCTAAAGCTGTCTGAGGATACTGAAGGCGTCATGTCCGAATATCTAACGCTGTCTGAGGATACTGAAATGTCAGAGGACGCTAAAGGCGTAATGTCGGAATCTATAAAGATTCTAGATGACGCTGAAAGCGTGGTGTCCGAATTTACAAAAACTTCAGAAGATACCAAAGGCGTAATGTCGGAATCTATAAAGATTCTAGATGACGCTGAAAGCGTGATGTCCGAATTTATAAAGACGCCAGAAGACACTGAGGGCGTGATGTCTGAATCTACATAAACGCCAGAGGACAGTACAGGCGTGATGTCTGAATCCACAAAAACGCCAGAGGATACGGAAGGCGTGATGTCCGAATATCTGACGCTGTCTGGGGATACGGAAGGCGTGATGTCCGAATATCCAACGCTGTCTGAGGATACTGAAGGCGTGATGTCCGAATATCTGACGCTGTCTGGGGATACGGAAGGCGTGATGTCCGAATATCCAACGCTGTCTGGGGATACGGAAGGCGTGATGTCCGAATATCTAACGCTGTCTGAGGATACTGAAGGCGTCATGTCCGAATTTACAAAGACATCAGAAGGCTCTGAAGGCGTGATGTCCGAATGTACAAAGACGTTAGAAGACACTATATGCGTGATGTCCGAATCTAAAGTGACGCCAGAAGATACTGAAGGTGTGGTGTCCGATTGTACAAAAACGTCAGAAGATACCGAAGGTGTGATGTCCGAATCTACAAAAACGTCAGAGGATAATGATGGCGTGATGTCCGAATGTACAAAGACGTTAGAAGACACTATATGCGTGATGTCGGAATCTAAAATTAAGCCAGAAGATACCGAAGGCGTGATGTCCGAAATAATAAACATGTCAGAAGATACCGAATGTACAAAAACGTCAGTAGACATTGTAGGAGTAGTGTAATCTGCGAATGTGTTAAACGACATTGCAGGTGTAAAGTCCGGACCTGCAGAAACATCAGAGGAGTGTAACGTACGTGTAATATCTGAGCCTACACTGATATCAGATGACGGCGTATGTGTAACGTTCGTTTCTACAACGCTATCAGAAGACGCTGTAGTGGTAATGTCCTGGCTCTCTAAGATGTCAGAAGAGGAGGCTACACGTGTGATATCCGTCTCTGTAAGTATCTCAGAATTGATCAAGGGCGTACTTTCGGACTGAATGGAAATGTCAGGTAAAACACTGTGCGTGCTATTCACTTGTAAAGCACTGTCGGACAACATGACTGAGTTGACATCAAGTGACATATGTGAAAACACGGTGTCTGTGCTGTAAGCGTGCATAAGACTGTCAGATAAGAAAGAACTAGTGTCTGATGACATGGCAGCAGGTGTCACCTGGATCGTGCTGCCAAATGCCACGACCGGCGTATTGATGATTTGCGACAAACCGTCTGATGAAGAGAGAGATAAAGTATATGAATGTACAGAGGAGTCTGATAAGATAACATACGAGCTGTCAGACTGTGTACCTCTGTCCGACGTCAAAAAAAGAGACATAGTGCCATGATATACGAAATTATCAGATGTCATAAAAGAGGACGTGGCGCTCGGTTCACCACTAAAAGATAACATAAAAGAGCTTTCCCGTTGTTGGCCGCTGTTTTCAGTGATTAGTTCAGAGTGTTGGGGGGATAGCGTAATTTCCGTGAGAAAATCCTGCAGCGGAGATGAAGATAAAAGCAACGGCGTCTCAGATATTGCTGAATAATCAAAGTAGCTCGGACTTCCTGACCCCGTTCCAGAAAGATACAACGAAGATGAAAAAATAAGAGTGCCTTGAAGCCGCGGTGAAGTGTTCTCAGACGGTGATAAAGACGCATCTTCAAAAGAAGTAAAATAATCGTTTACTTCTGTTGATGAAATGTCAGGCGGCTGTGGGGTGAAGTTTAGAATGTTGGAAATTGACAGCATAGAGCTGACAATAGAAGAATCGGTAAGCAACGATGAATACAGCCTAGAGTGTTGAGATGAATCATCCATTATCAACGTTGTCGAGTCTGTTAGAGGGGTAGAGACAAGGACAGGCGAGAGTGGAGAACTGGGTAGGGAGTCCCCAGATATCCTCACCGCGCTCTCATTGTCCCCCACACTGGAGTCTGACACCTGTTTGTTACTACCTGTCAGAGGAGTAGTTGAGGTAAAGATTTCCGACGTCACAAGATAAAAGGATGGATCTTCTGTTGAAGGGAGAAGACTATCAGAAACTGGCAAGTTGATGAAAGATGCAGGGCTTGAATGCAGGGCTGAAAACATGGGTGGCACGCTTGTCTTTGCGCTCTGTGACTGCAAAGAAGGTGGGGAGGGAGATAGGCTGTACGGCGTCTCGGTTGAGTAAAACGTAGAAACTGGCACGTCTTGGGCAGGTGAGAGGGTTAAAGTGTGCACTGGTACAACGCTGTTACTGAGCGATGTACTTAGGGAATGTATTTGGGAAAAGGAAAAACCTATGACATCGTTTGTGTTCTGTAATTCGCTTTCCAGATTGGTTATCGAATCCAGGAAACTGTAACTTGTTTGAAATGAGAACGACGATTCTAAATCACTTCGAGCTGTAGTATAGAGTCTTTTGACGTTGTAAGATGAAACGTCATGACTAAGTGACCATGACGACTGATTCATTATGTCGTCAGGTCGTTGGGTGGACGGTGCGACTGTGACATCATAATCAGAGTCAGAAGTATCCGCTGTATTCATTACCCCGGTCACTTCCTGTCGCTCGGATAACGAGACTGTAATTGAGGAGGTAGGAGAATACAGAAATAGCGAGCTGTCACTAAATGGTGGATAGGCACTTCCTGATTGTGGTAAAACCGCTGAAAACACGTCGCTAGATTCCACAACCTCAACGCTTCGCTGAAGAAGAGCAGTCAAGGCCGTTTCTAAGCGTCTCCCTGTGGAATGTGAATCGCTTGGCCACAGGCCATTCGTGTGATGAGAATAGATATAGTTTTGCTGGGTGCTGCTTACTTCGGGGAAAGAGTCAATTGATTGCATGCTCTGAAAAGATAAAGTCGATGTGTGGGAGGAGAACACTCCAGTGCTGAGAGTTGATGAAGGTGATGGAGATAAAAAAGATAAATGAGTGCTGAAAGAAACGTGGGAGGAATGAGGGGATGAAAGGGTTAAATCGTGCGCAGTGTTTGCAAACAGTGAAGAACCGACCTGCAGATCTGACGACGTAGAGACGGTGATGAGAGCCTCATCGGGTGATTGTTGATGAAAAGATGACGGACTGGTGGCTTGTGTGCGTGGTTCTAAAATAGAGAGAGAATACTGCATGGTTGTACTGAGGCCCGGGGGCAGGCCTGATGTCCACTGCTCTACAGTGGAAACCCTGAGCTCCGATAGTAACGATGACGTGGGTGAAACAAAAGTAGAAGAGTCTGAAGCGTCAATTGACGATGAAAGAAACAAGGTTGTTCTGTCTTCTGGGCTGGACATCGGAGCCGAGTCGCTGTGAATGTTTACTGATGTCATTAAAGATATTGAAGCAGATAATATAGGAGAATCCAACGTTCTTCGTTCACTAAATAAAGTATTACTCGACGTAGTCGAAGCAAGCTGGGACACCAGAGATGAGTCTTGCCATGACATTGAAGCAGTAAAAATGGGCTCTGATGGACTAACTTCTTGAGATGTTGAATCGTAATCCAAAGAAAATTCCACGTACGACGTTGAGTCGCCATCAGAGAAAGATGATGATGCGTCTATAACACTCAACGAAATATCTGCGTTTTTCTCAAAAGAAGCTGACAAAGACTGGGCTTTCAATAAAGAATAAAACGACGACGATGAAGACTCAAGCATTCGTGTCGACACTGAAACATCTGTGGAGGGAGTCAATGTTGGCACGCTGCTCATAAAGGACGAAGCCTGGGCGGGAGTAAAATCATCACTCTCAAGGATTGGCTCACTGCTGTACTGGATCGCTGTAGGGTTAGTAGGCAGCGCAGGCATCGACTCAGTTTGGACATCACCAACAGAAATGGACGCCGTCATGTAATCACCTGAGTCTCCTTGCGTTATATCTGAAAATGACATTATTCCACTAGATGGGAAAACAACGGTCTCGGCTTGCAAAAGCGTTGTTGTCATCTCAGGTGTATGCAAACTAGTATCGTTGCTTTCAACGGGTGTCTGTGTAGCACTGCTCAAGTCTGGAGTGACGGATGTTTGTGCATTAATCGGAATATCAGAAGTTTCAGATGCCTGAAGCAAGGTCGTCAATGCTATCTCTGATTGTGAATCAGTGATGGACGTTATATCTGAGGAAGGCTTCGGGAATACGGCAGACTCAGACTCCGTCGTCACATCCATTAAAGAGTTTTGCAGTGTTATGTCTAAATCGGACTCGCTGATACTTTCCTGGGGCTGGAATTCTGAAGGCTTTACACTGGGGGAGAGTGTTGTGTGCGAGACATTTCTCTGGTCAGTTGACGAACCTGTGACATCTGCACTTGACATAGCGAGTTCAGAAGAGACAGACGTTGTCGAAATGGATGCCTGCAGAAATGGATGTATGCTTGTGCTGAAATCTGAAACAATCTGGTGGTCCGTTTCTGACAACAACTCCTGAGTCTGCAAGTCAACATTCGTCGTTATTGTAGATGTGGCTGTCCGTGCTTCGACAGTCATATAGTTTGACACAGATATTTGTACATGATTAGTAGTTATGAGATCTTCATTTATTACTGAAGGGTTAGAGTTAGAAGAAGCCATGCTATACTCCGTAGTTGAAGGGCTAGCTTCGACTTGAGATGTAGAAAATACATTAGTTTCTAATACGTTTGTCCTCGAGCTGCCTTCGAAAAATGACGCAGAATCATTATTCCTTGCTGTCACGGCACTATTACCACCATGCAAAATTGTAGCGTCTGTAAATTGATTTGGCGTTTGTAGCTGAGAAACGGACGACGCGGGCGTCGAATATTCTTTTTGTTGAAATGATGTTGAAAGAAGTTCAGACACTGGCGTCTGTATAGATGGAGACTTACTGAGAATTTCTTCCTCGGATGACGGCAAAAGGTTTGTGTCGATGCCGCTGTTGGATAACAAGGATGAGTCCACATGCAAGGATGTTTCAATGTCAGAACCATGCAGAAGGCTATTAGAATTAGTGGAGTCAACATAGACGGGCATCATTCCTGACGAGACGCTGAACACATCTGTGTGCACCTGGCTTGCACTCTGATGCACGGGTGCTGTTAAATCTATATCTACAGCTACTGTAAGAGAAAGGCGTTTTCCGTCACCAGCGCTACTAGACAACCCACTACTCCCGTTGGGAAAGTCCAAAATTTCACTGACCTCATTCGTGGAGAGGGACTGTCCAGGTCCTGCCGTCTCCCTGACCACAGTGGTCAGGTCTGTGGAGGACTCCAACGTTTGAGTCTCTCCTCCTGTAGGTGATGACCTCCTGTTCGATGCGCTGAAAGATTCTGTATCTGGGTCTGATGTGACCAAAGCTCCAATGTTCCCCGACGGTGATACTGCAGACCTGTCGTCCTCTTCGTTGGATCTAGCACTAAAGGAAACGAATACTGGGTCGCTGAAAGCCGGGGAGATCAGTGGGTCTGTATTAGAACCAGAG
Organism: Bullina lineata; assembly: GCA_039654405.1. Taxonomy (NCBI): domain Eukaryota; kingdom Metazoa; phylum Mollusca; class Gastropoda; family Bullinidae; genus Bullina; species Bullina lineata. The sequence goes on along the minus strand of JBDFRD010145473.1, from coordinate 5,478 downwards.
ACAGAAGACACTGTTAATAATGATTCTATTCTACTGATGTCTCCGCTCTGAACAGACGACTGTGTATCATGGCTATATAATATGTCGGTAGTTTCGTGACCCGCCACTCGAGTATTGAGCTTCTCAGGCCCAGGAACTCCATCGGATCTTGAACTCGCAGACCACCCGGAGTCCAGGACTAATGACCGCTGACTTTCCCCTTGAGACTGCCCCGTGTCCAAGGCCTGCGAAAAGTCCACTGTCCTTGGCTCTACTTGGTTCGGGCTTCCACTCGAGGAACCAAGGTTCCATGAAGGCGTAGGCCGGATTGTTTCTGAAAAAATATCAAAAGGTGTCTTATCAAAGTGAACACCGAGATTTTAAAAAAGTGTATCTTCAACTTTATGTTATACTAAAAGAGAGTGTGTGATATTACTTTTAAAAGCTTTTTTAAGCTCGACCTTAAAATTTAGTCTTTTGTAAGTTATTATCTACGTCATAAGAGTGGGTGGGGCATGGTACGTCGCCTAAGGAACCCGTTAACTTAGGAACAGTGCACAGAAAAATTCGGCAAAGTTTGACACATCGGTAGATCATGGTTATGCCTCATAATTTGGGCAAGTTTGTGTCATTTCCATTCTCTCTTGCCCCGAAGCATCTTTTTGGTTAATCGTGCATGCGTTGAAGTTCTAAAAATCTCGAAGCGGAAATCTGCACGGCTTTGGTTGAAGTTTTAGTTTTAAAATCGGAAATTCTGCTTCGGGAATACAACGTTGTGCCCCATGTGTCAGTATTTCATTGTGACCCCGTATTTCATCGGGGTACTGGTACTCATTACCATGAAATTTTCAACTAAAAGTACGGATTTGTATTGATGGACCTAATAGGTGTGATACATTTTGGCACCTTATGCTCTGGAGCTCAGGTACAGTTCAGGGGGCCAATGTTCAAACAGTTAAACCAATATTGTGATGCATTCCTCGAATAGGTGTGTATGTTCGTAACTAATAAAAGCATTTAAACATGTAGGTAACAATGTTTCGTTATCGTCATCGCGTCGTCGTTGTCGTCGTCGTCATTTTCGTTTTCGTCGTTGGCACACGCATTGGCATCTTCACTGTCGTTGATTTTTTTAATCAGTCGAGCTTTAAAAGATGTCACACCTTCTGTCACACAAGAAAGGCAATTTTAGAGTGTACGTTTTCTTTATTCTCTCCGTCCCCCGTCCCCCGTTCGCCGCCCCCTTTTTTATTTCTATTTTCCTGTGCGTACATGTGCGTAATTGTGAATGTAAATTGTCAATAAGAATTAATTTGCTCAAGTCATGCAATATTTGCTGCGGAATTGTAGACACAATCGTTTCTTTATTTTTCTTATAGCTCCAACATTTGGCCCGCAAGCGTTTAGGGGAATTCACGTCTCGCCCTTCCCTGGAGTTTTTATTTCCCTGTAATGCACGGTAAATCTTAATCGATGAACATCTACCTTTGAGGACTGTTTAACGTCCTTTTCGTAAACATGTAAATCTACATTCAGTTGACCTGTCAACGTTAACCTTTAGCGGTGCACCTTGAACAAATTTAATCTTCAGTTTGTTATTTAACTGTCCCGTAATGTGCAGCGTTATTGCACACAGTCAATTCATAGGCAAACGTTTCTTACATCTTGTCCGGAGCTTTTGTTTGTCCGGTGTGTGTTTTTATTTGGGAGGCGGGGGTGGGGGAGGAGGCTACAGGGGTTTGAGTGTCCGCATGCTTTTGACGATAATCTGTCCTATGTTTACTTTCCAAGCGTAGTGGTCAATACAAATAAAAGAAGCTATCCCAAAGAATGCAAAAACAAACTGATGCTCGACCTATCTGTCTTCAAGGGTTCAAACAACAGACAAGCACTACCCAAGCTGCATCAAAATCACATTACCATTACCGTGCAGGCACGGATCCTTAGATCTAGGTTTTATGTCTTCGAGCTGATGGAGGCTGGAAAAAACTCTTGAAAGATAGAGAGACAGACACAGAAACACGGAAGACGTGAAAGGAACAAACTCCCTTTCTGAGTGAATGTAGAAAGATAGAAATCAACTGAATGTTGAAATCGTCCTGACAAAATAGCATTTAATACCTTATGATAATGAAAAGAGTCTGAAATCTGATGTAATTAAATCAGTTTCTTGATATAAAAAAAACAACAACGGGAAAAGCCGCTCGAGGAGGAATTTCATGGCATATTTCATGACAAAACCAACAGCGTCAAGAAGTCATGAGACATTCGCTGTCTGAATCCAGCAAACACGCCTGCAGGCCTGGGTACACTGGATCAGGGGACTCCTCCAAACGGGTTGAGTCAAGGATGCGCTTGACCCCATGCAGCTGTTGACTCGACGGTCTACAGGCTACTGCAGGAATGCGCCAAATGTTTGAGCAGTGGATGGTCAACAGATCTGGCCTGTTTGCGGCGCTGGCTGACTGGAGCCTGACGCTGAGCGAATATGAGCCATGGAAAGCCTCGTGTTGTGGCTGTAAAGGTGCCCTTGCGGGTTCAGCAGGGTATGAGCGGGTATTAGCAGGGTATGAACGGGGTATGAGCGGGGTATGAGGGGGCATGAACGGGGTATTAGCAGGGTATGAACGGGGTATGAGCAGGGTATGAACGGGGTATGAGCGGGATATGAGCAGGGTATGAACGGGGTATGAACGGGGTATGAGAAGGGTATGAGGGGGTATGAACCGGGTATGAGCGGGGTATGAGCGGGGTATGAGAAGGGTATGAGCGGGGTATGAACGGGGTATGAGCAGGGTATGAGAAGGGTATGAGCAGGTATGAGCAGGGTATGAGAAGGGTATGAATGGGGTATGAACGGGGTATGAACGGGGTGTGAACGGGGTATGAACGGGGTATGAACGGGGTATGAGCGGGGTATGAGCGGGGTGTGAACGGGGTAAGAGCGGGGTATGAGCGGGGTGTGAACGGGGTATGAGTAGAATATGAGTAGAGTATGTGCAGGGTATGAGCGGGGTATGAACGGGGTATGAGTAGAGTATGAGTAGAGTATGTGCAGGGTATGAGCGGGGTATGAACGGGGTATGAGTAGAGTATGTGCAGGGTATGAGCGGGGTATGAGCAGAGTAAATACCAAGGGACCACCGCGGGACAGGTCGGGATTTGAAAAATTTGAGGCGTGACATGGAGATGGGGAAGTTTTTGTTATTTGATTAAACTCTCTTCACTGATTGTTATGGCTAGCGCGCTTAGAAAAGAATTGAATGACCTTTGAACGATGCTGGTCGTATTCACTTACCATTGCATGATTACATAAAAGCTACAGGCAAGTGTGAGACACAGGCTATTCTACGTATGATCTTAGAAATAATTTTCCTAAAAGATCTGAAGGCTGAATCAAATCTGATCTTGTCTCCCCATTTCATATCCACACTATAGACGAGATATTATAATATCAATATTTCCTGTTTTGATTGATCTGATCCATAATCATGCCTTAGCTTGTCGGTCATCATGACTGAGCGGAAATTTTTTTTCACGTGTGTTCGTTCTTTGGTCTACATTCTCTACTTCAATGTATCTATAATTCCAACATTTGAGTTGTAGAAAAGTAACACTTATATCAAATACCATGAGAGAGCATACAGTATATACGCCATTAAATGCAAAAAAATGTGAATGAAAGCTGCAGGGAAGCTAAAAAATGCAAAGGAGCAAACACAACCAAATGAAGCTATCCCGTAAAAATACACAAAGACAAACCAACGTTCGACATTACCGTCTGTAAAGGGTGAAACAAAAGTGAAGCCCAATCCGCATCAAGGAAACACAGTCCTTGAGTCCCTAAAGAGGTGTGTGTTTCTTTGATGCGGCTTGGGTTTCACTTTTGTTTCACCATTCGAAGACAGTAATGTCGAACGTTGGTGTTTGTCTTTGTGTATTTTTAAGGGATATTTAAGGGATGTATTTTTTTCATTTGGTTGTGTTTGCTACTTAGTATATGAAGCACATTTTTACGTGTGAGTTCTTCCACGTACAATATGCTGGGCCTTTGTGTGCAATGTGTGATGTGCCTTTCTTGTTTGCGTTTTCGTGTTTTATACTATTCGTGTTTTCTTGTAGTATGTGGTTCGTAATAATCTTTGATGCTCGTTTTCGTGTTGTATATATTGTTTATATAATATATAATATTAGATATTACCTATCTACCTATTGTGCTTTCATTGTAGTGCATGGCACACGTTGTGTAGTTTATGATTCGCGCTTCGTATCATTATTATATCCATGCTGCGTTCCAATTGCCGTGAGAAGTGCATAGGGAGGTGTGCACTGTCACCTTGCGATGACGTGTGGACACTCCATTGTTATGAATATGCGCATCAAGGCATATGACAAAAGGACGGAGGCCAATAAAAACGGATAAAACGAGGGCAAGGGAGCGTGAGAGGGAAAGGGAAAAAGTTCAGCCTGATTCAGCAAGAATAGGTCATCGTGTCAACTCGAAGCCGGTAACCTGGTGTGAGAACCACACAGCTGTTTCAGCCCTCTTCATGATGGATCGCTATCCGCTGTGTTGCTTTTCAAAAATGTCCACATGAATCAAACCGAGCCTCTTTCTTGTCCCTCCTCCCATCCTGCAACACTTTTTAATAGCCCAAGATGAAGTATGTTGTTTGTAGTGTTTCCTTCTTGGTACTAAAATAATCCGGATAATGTCTAAGTTTAGTGATGTGTTACCTTACAAAGGACTAAGAGAGTAAGCAACTTCCTTCAAGGCTGTAAGGAGCATATCCCAGTTTCTACATGAACCTGAAGCTATGACACAAGACCACACCCACGGCAGGACACTTAGTTTGATGAAGATTTACCATCTCAGCAGAACACGCGGGTACCCATTCTCTGCTGGGGGGAAAGTTGACCATAAACTTTTGATTTCAAGTTCTTTATTCCCTCTTCCCCATTCAGGGTTCACACGCAGTGTCTTAGTAGCTGGACTGAGTGATTATTGCCGTGGACTCGGCTCTTATTTAGAGCAAAAGGATGAATGTAGGCGAAAACTTGGTTTGACAGAGCCCATTGGCATTGCTTGTGTCAGAACATTAAAAGTACCATAATTTATAACTGTATACTTATATGCGAAGTTGTTTCATTAAAGTGTGAAATACCTTGTATCGATATATATATATATATTTCCACACACACAAAGATACATATATATAGAGAGAGAGATAGAGATATAGACAGAGAAAACAGAGGGAGAAACGATATAATACTGAAGTACTGATTTATACCACATTTATTAACGACACGAAGAGGGAAAGGCCATTTACTGATAAACTTAAAACTTTACCACACTGTAACATATAAAGCATATCATTACCCCAATGCTTACAACTCTGCAAAGTATCCAGTCTTCTTACTTCTTAAAAGAGAGAGAGAGAGAGAGAGAGAGAGAGAGAGAGAGAGAGAGAGAGAGAGAGAGAGAGAGAGAGAGAGAGA
>JBDFRD010145472.1:0-23823 GCA_039654405.1 Bullina lineata | reverse complement strand
TCTTGGTAGCGGCTGGGCCTGTCGCCTTCTTATGCCCTCGTACATGCCTCTTGCGTTCCCTATTTCCGCAGCTCTCTGTGTACTGCTGCCAGCCAGTTGGTGTTGGGGCAATGGCGGGCAGTCTTCTGTGCGTTCTTTCGGGCAGTTCTGAGGTACTTGGGTACTGGGGCTAGGCGCAGTCTTATAAGCCAGGAGGTCTTTCCTCTTTGCCTCGGTTACGGGTTCCATGTCCTCCCTGTGGGCCTCATACCAAACAGCGTTCTTGCGCTCCTTCTTCCTGTAGGCGGCGATGGATGATCTGTACATAACGACGCGGAGATGAGACCATTTGGAGTCGACGTCATCACCATCAGATGACTTCTCAACAAAGTAACAAAGTTTCCTCCAGCTTACTGATGAATTGCTGAATCCTCACTGAGTTTCTGGTACTGCAAGTGTTGATGCGTGAGCAGCTTTTCTTCTTTGAGTGGTGCATTTTCTTTGGTATTACACGCACCTTACTGGCTATAAGGGAATGATCTGTGTCGCAGTCCGCGCTGTGATAGCTGCGGGTGAGAAAGACACTGGCAATTTCCGCGCACCTGGTTATGACTAAGCCCAGCTGGTGCCAGTGACGGGAACGTGGGTGTCTCCTGGACACTTGGTGGATCTCCTTGCATTTGAAGAAGGTGTTGGTAACACACAAACCACGAATGCAGCACATCTCCAGCAGTCACTGCCCATTCTCATTGATCTTGCTCCTTCCGTGGATACCGAGGCAGGTGGGCCAGGCCTCACAGTCAGCTCCCACTTTAGTATTGAAGTCTCCAAGCAGGTAGAGACCTTCGGTGCTGGGTATCCTAGATACATCTTCGTCTAGATCCTCGTAAAACTGGATAGGGTTGAGGCGTACACGCTGATGATATATATAATATATTATTATACATTTAATATATAATCCCTCACTCCCTCTTTTCATACATTATTTTATAATCTGTCACTTCCTCTTTTCCGCTTTGTTTATTATCTGCTCTGTGCGAAGCAAAGGGCATAAAAATGAAGATATCTAGGCCTGTTTAGAAACGTCTAGGCTCTGCGCATGGTTGTCTTGGTAGCTCTCCAGGTCTCGGAGCATCACATGAGAGCACTTGAATTGAAGATCTTTATCTTGGTCTTTTTATTCAGTACCGGTACCTGTTTCTATGCATTACGATTAGAGGTTTGAAGTATGTCAAACGTCAAAAATTTTGGAAAATGCGAGGAATGTGGTCGTTTGAAGGTGATTGTTCAAGAGTATTGTGTATAATTTTACGTACACTCCATGCCCCTAATTGTCATTTAATATTCCATTATAATGGAAAAAAATCTATTGTTAACACCGAATGAGTAAACAATAAATACAATGGCATGAAAGTATAAAACTTTTAATCGTTCATTCATTCGTCTCTAAAAAGGTGGTTAAATCATGAGGACGAAGCATTTCATCACCTTCCCTCGCATCTTGCGCTCATTTCTCAACTCAATGAGAAGTCGTTACAAAGCACTGACGTCTGGAACAAACGTTATCCAGATCTCGGCTAGAAGAACCAGTTAGGCTGGTAATGACACGGCTTCTTTGCTCCACCAAAGCGTTCATGGTCAGCCAAGTCTGATATGAAGACAGGACGACTTCAGTCACCGGCATGAAAATGTCAAGACGAACTAGGTCATTGAGGACAATTTTACATACCGGCAGCGCATCTTGCTTGCAAGGCGGACCAGGTGCTTTTTTTATGTGTGTAGTGTGTAGAGTAGCAGTCCATGTGACATCGGCATTGAGCGACTTGTCTTGTCGTTGTGTCAAACAAAAACACACCAGATTGGACAAGGCGGCGTTCAATTAATAAATCCAATACAAGTTTCCATATTGCAACTGTCGAGTCAATATCTTTTTAGCCATATTTCCAGTCTAGGTATATGCCATTGAATTTTGAATTAAGTTTTTGGATGTGTTTCGGTGTCCTTGTGAAGCCTATTCTTTTTCGTTTGTGTAGTGAAACACACGGCAAAATTATTAACGTAATATTTTACGTTGTTCGAGGCCGAAGTAAGCCTATAAGGTATAAAATGTCAGTGATGCAAGCCAACTCAAAATAGTCCAAGTAATAAACTTGGCGTGTGGTGATATTTAATGAGATAATGAGTCTGACTGGCGAGGTGTGAAGGTGGGCAATTACCCCTATTTAGGGCCTATACAACTTTATCGATTTTCAGTTATGTTTTGAAAATACACTACTACTATTCTTTTTTCACTCGAAGCATATTAAGTGTCATAACTTAAGGAGTAAAGGACTCGTGTAAAGTGAGTTTTCAATAGCCTATGTAAAATATTATGTAGCGGTACGTGTCAGAAATTAATTATGTTTGTACATACAGTAGGCCTATTTGAGTTTTCCCAAGTGCAGAATGTATTTCCTGATTATTATTATTATTTCGGCTACAAATTATGTGTAACTTAAAACCGAGAGTTGCAATTATGTTCGCAAATGTCCTTTATTGACTTCCTCTTACTTACAAATATTGTTATTATATTATTTTTTTTAACGAGAGCAACGTAATGCATTATGAGCCCGTGTAACTCACCCATGTTTTGAGCACTCCGTTGTCTTTCCCTACTTGTCTTCCGCGTGTGTCTATACCGAAGTGGATGCTCAAAACCAAAAGAAATCCTCTAAACTCTAGAGTTCAAGTTCGTCTTCGCTAATCCCACTCGCCACCTTTTCCCCAAACCCCAGATCTAAGTTTAGAACAGACAGTCCACAGATTGAATACAAGCTTCGGCAGTGAAACACGTACACACACTGTGAATGTATCTCTATCTACCCACTCCCATTTGTTTCGCTCCATAGATCTACATAACATACAGACCGCATGGAAATCTTCTCTTCCCACTTCTCCCCATGTAATTCGTCAATCTCTCTCTATCCTCTCTCTGCAACACACGCACACACAAACACTCTACACCTCTTTCCCCCACAAATTTTGAAATGATAATCTCCAGCACATGTGACAGGTAATATTAGAAATAAAAGCGTACATGTGTATATAGGCCAGTATATACATGTATAATATAGATGTGCTCGTATCATTGTGCACGTCATGAAGTGCAAAGTCTTCTCTCTCAAGCCACGCCAGGCCAGAAGCAGTTTCGAGTGTTCACTGTCACACCTGCGGCCTGAGCACACAGGGGTCCGTGAATGAATTCGGCCGTGACTGCTGAGAAACGTGGGATGACTCAACCCTGGCCTCGGCGCCGCACGGCTAGCCAGACTCAACCCCTCACAAATGAAACCCACTGCAGACACGCGGGCCGGTGGGCCTACGCTTGCGAGATCTCATTGTGGGCTCTGTAGGCCTACTGGAGTGAGAATACGAGAAGTGAACCCCACCCAAAAAAATACCTAAAAGTAAAAGAAAATGACATGCGGGCCTTCGATTTGTTGCGTGTAATAATTTTATAGTTATCTGGGACTTTTAATAGTGTCAACGGTGTTATAATGATCTCGGGACGAAAGTGTGTATAATGCTAAAGATAAAGTGCAGTAGGCCCTGACGTTCAGGTGTTTTGTTTTGTTTTGCGTCTAGGCCAAGAATAACCCGCATAGACAATTCATAGATAATTTATTATCTGTACGGATGTCAGTCATACCCCCCACCGCTCATCGCTTCTCTTTCAATGTTACCGGTACCTTTCTACATGTATTTCGTTGTATCGTGTTGGCCCTGTTCAGAAATCCTCTGTTTGCTGACCAGTGCGCCTCGGTAGGCCTATTTATGTGTCAAGTATTCCATGTGATAGGGATATTGTTACGTTGTAAAGTTTTGGTTTTGCGTTAAAAACAGATGGCTGCTCTCGACGAGTCAAAAGCTGTCAACTTCAGTGATGTTATACCCTATCAATTTTCTTCATGTACCGCACAGCAAAATGGCATTGCCAGCTTACCTTGCGATGCTTTCCCTGAAAACGTGGGCCCTATTTATTTCTTGCTGACCTTGCTTACTTTATAACATGTGACAAGGCGACGAGCTGAATAAAAACTGGTTCATATTCATGTAAGAGTTTCCATTTGAACTGAAACCGAGAAATCAGAGAACTCTTCGATGTGCCAAAAGAACGCAATACAGAGCTGTTGGTCACTGTTAGCGATGTTCAATATTCGCCTTACATAAAATATGTACAGAGTATAGAATTAACTGAACGATGTTGTTTGGTGTTACTTACTTTGAACTTGAACCATATTCGCTGTATCAAAAGAAAAACTGAAGCAAATAAATAAAAGTTCGACTTATTTTTTTTACCCTTCTATACAATTTGAGTGACCAGGTGGATCCTTGGACTCTTCTTTTCTTTTTTGTTTTTAACCAGAGAATCGTGCCCCGATGGGGTCAGAGCTGCCGGCAGATTCACATACAATGTATTTTGAACAAAGAACTATGTACATGTAAGTAATTCCGCCAAAGCCGGTCCCAAGCCCGGTTGAAAAAGGAGGAGGGTTAGGCCTAGGACTAGAAACTCCACCCTGTTAAACAAACACTTGCTACGGAAACGACAAGATAATTACATGTAACTTCATTAGGCAAAAGGAGTGAGGTAGACCAGACATCTGGCTTAATGATGGTTGGGGACCAAAGCCGAAAGGACGTCTCTAGCCTGACAATAGATCTCCCTGGCACAGAAAACATCACTCACGGCTTGGATTTGGAATGTACGGACCTAAAAACCGGCAAACTAGCACAGACTATTGATGAACCTCAATCTACACAGAGTCGCAGAGTCAAGATGGACTAAGTCAGTGAAGCAAAAACTGAACAGTTCATCATGTGGTCGGGAAGACAAGACATCCATTGTGGCATATTGCACAAACGGAAAATGCAGAGGATGAAGACAAAGACAACTTCTACAGAAAACGCTGAAGAACATACCGAAACATGACACAATACTCCTGCTGGGTAATCTAAACGCAAAGGTAGGGAACCACAACCACGGAAATGAAAGTCTGGGGAGACATGGAATGGGAGATCTTACAGACAACGGACAGCGCATTATTGACATCTGTGAAGAGAATGACTTGGTGATTGGGGGGATTTTGTTTCCACACAATAACATTCACACACGTGGACCTCGCCGGATGGGAGCACACGTAATCAGATTGACCATATCATCAGCAATGGTAAATGGAGACGCTCTCCGCAGGATGTCAGAGCGGTTAGAAACGCAGATGTAGGTTGTGGTCACAACCTTCTTTTAGGTAAGCTCACTCTGAAACTTAGAAAGGCAAAGATTGGAGAAAACAGGAACTAAAGATTCGATGTCACCAAGTTCAAAAACCCAGATCAGAGGAAACAATTCAACATTGCTTTGAAGAACAGATTCAACATCCTACAAAACGAAACAGCGATGAACATAGACAGTTTCAATAAGGTTATGGAAGCGGCAGCAAAAGACACCATTGCTTCAAGAAAAGCACAAAATCGCAGTTGATGTCTTAGGAAACTTGTTGGCGGACCATAGAAGAAAGGCGACAACTGAAGAAATTGCTGGACACTGAATCACCGAGACCGCAGGAAAGAGTACCTATCAGAATAATACAGGGAGAAAGATAAAGAAGTAAAGAGATCATCCAGAAAGGACAAAAGAGAGAAGCAGAGAGAACAGCCGAGCTCAAAGATATTGAAAACGGTCTATATGGCTACAAAGAAATTACGAGGTAACCGAGGAATAAATCAAGAAATACCAGTAAAAGTTATATAAAAGCTGAAGATGGAATACCTATAACGGAAGAAAAGGCCATGATGGAAAGAAAATTTCAAAAAAATACTGAACCGGCCGGACCCTCCGACTCTGACATCCCAGAGGCGGAAGATGATCTCAACATCAACATGGGAGACATCACTGTACAAGAAGTTAAGGATGCCATACATAAATTGAAGAATGGGAAAGCCCCAGGAGAGGATGGTATATGTGCAGAAATGCTGAAGAACAAGACACGCCGCTTTCTGGGGCTCACTCAAAAGCCTTGAAGAAACTATTTTATTTGTCCATTTGCATTGAGGACAGACTTACTTGAAAATGACAGAAAAAAAAACAAACTTTAAACTCTGCAGCAGAAAAAACGATAGTGGTTTTTGGTTGTTCTCCCCGTCTCCGAACCATGCAACACACTCTTCATATTTGTGTTGAAAATCCTGATTTTGTTTTGGAGAGACAATGCTGAGAATCTCCCAAGTAGACAACCACTCTTTTATCCTCTGGTCTTCTTCATGAGAACTTCAGTACGTGTGATATATTCAATCTGATTTTCAGTTGTCCAATCTGGTGATTAGCAGATTGCCTTATGGACCTTCTCGTGTAGGAAAACTGATCATCTGATGACCAAATCATCGAATCTGCATAACTCACGAAATAGTCTCCATTTTCGCTTCTCTTTCCGACATGTCTCCCATGGTGAGTTCCCTGTCAATGTTGTTTGTGTTTGCGTTTATGTTAAATCCCATAACTATTTTGAATACACAACATTCTTAAAATATAATCATTACGACCTCACTACATTTGTATAACAGACGTGGTATTTTACTGCAAGTATAGGACACAATGATCAGTGGTCAGTGACAATATCACTGAATATGTTTATGAGATTTGTTGAAAGTAGGAATGACACATCAAGAAATTAACAGTAACCGAAAGTGTGTTTTGAAAATATATCGTACAGTTACATACTGGAGAGCCCTACACTACAAGGGAACTGCAATCCGATATGTAGTTACTACCTAGGCCTATGATTAATGCCATTGCATTACTCAATACATGCTGTAATTTTTTAGTGTAATGTATAATGACATGATACACAATCAATACAGGGGACATAATCCTTAAAACACACACAGAAAAAATGACTAAAAATTACAGAAACTGCCTTTGATTCACACCTATGTTACATTGTAACAGGAAAATTTCTACTGTGAACACATCAGATGCCCTGATCCAACATTTGGGACCAAAAAAAAAAAAGGGGGGGGGGGGGGGGAGAAAAACATATGTCACACTATCTTCAATCCCCAGCAGAGATGCTACAACTATGGAGGTCACCAAGTAGGGCTTACAATTGACAGGATCTGACTTCCGTCCACACTGAGTGGGTCTCGAACCCTCAATCTGTGAAACGAAGTCAATACTCTGGCTCTCTCTTTGGGCCTTGACTTCAAGGCCTATAACCTAACCTTCATAATTTTTCACGGAACAATCCAATCATAACACATTACCACAACGTTTTAACAACAACAACAAAAAAAAGACGGGAGACTGTTTTTACTTGAATTTCTTCATTCCATCTGTTTACCAGAGTTCAACATTAATGACACAAAGTCCATCCATCAGTCAGAGGGAATAAAAATAGACATAAAGAAAGGAGAAATATCTCTGTACATGGTAATATTTTATAGTAAAGTATAATTGTACAAAATGAACAATTAATTATTCTACATATTAACATTTCTCCTTTCTTTAAATGCGTGCTTAATTTCCCAAACAGTCCCTTTCCCCAAGGTAACTAAAAACGGAGGGTTAAAGTTCAATGATACTGCTCCCTTTGCATCCACTGCAATATATTGTGAACTAAAACAACTTGAAAAATGGCACTGATGCCAAAGATCATAACAGTCTATATTCTATATTAATCTTTCTTAGGTCGTACATTGAATTGCATAGATTTCCATAAAAAAAATGAGATATCAATCTGTCGATTGCAGTTAGAAAATGAATTAGTCAGAAATCAGATAAATTCCAAGATCTGAACTTGATTGAAATATAGCCACTTTATGAAGATAAAAGTGTCACAACTTGTTAAAAATAAAGAAAGATAATCATCTCCTCAGTATTTCCAGATAACTGTGGGTATTTTCTGCAGTAAAGCTTTTATTGCATACTCATCACTGATTTGACACCGTATTTGCATGACTTCCAGAAATGACAATACCAAAAAGATATAATTTCTTCCATCTTCATACCATCATTACAAGCAGCTGTTGTAAAGTAAAAATACTCGACGAAAAGCTAAAATACAGCACGTCAGCTCTCTCTGGGAAAAACCCAAGAACATAGAAAACTTACCAGATTCTAATACCCGATCTGTTCCCCTATTCTTCATTTCTGCTTAATAACAAAAATAATAAATTGCAACTTGACACCAAAATCACATGTTTTCAGGAAGTCACCATACTAAAAGGATAAGTTTTTTCCATGTTTAAAAAGTATGGCACAGTTGCTATTTAAAAAAGAAAAATCTATGCTTTCGCCATTTTGACATTGTAGTTGTAGTGCAAATGAGAAGCTGTATCACTGACACATCCATGTTAGCCACCAATGTTTTGTACACTTTTACTCCATGTCGGAAATGTCATCCCAGCCTTCCTGTGTAAGAGAACAAAAAATATATGAGATTGTCGTTTCTGTATTCTTGATGCTGCAATAATTCATTTTGTTTCATTGATTCAGAAACTAACATTTTATACACATAAAAATTCTTGTGTCCTAAAATATGAACTTATCAGACTTCTAAAAATAATACCAAATTCACTTATTTTTGTTGCGAAATAAAAGATATTTTTTTTGGAAAAAAAATAACAACAGTTGGGAAGTTTGACTAAATTTGACAACAAAATCAAAGAAGATTAAGACTTTGAAAAAATAATTCAATTCTGACCCCACATGAAGACTTTAAAAATATTACAATTTTTATTGCAACACTAAAAATCACAACTAAAATCTTGCATTTAGTCAAGTGCTATATATATACTCAGGAATGTGGGGCACAAAGAGCCAACTAAGAAATTTTATTTTCCATCTCAAACATGTCAAAAACAAAAAATGCCCCATACATATTCCAACAAAGACAAATATATCGATCTTTATTTCATGAGGGCAAAGACAATTTCCTTGTACTTACATCAGATTCCAAGGCTGCACCATCAATCACCATACTGTCACTGTCCTCCGAATCAGATTCTGCAAAATAGAACATATAATATTGTAAAATGCATTTCTCTAGATTTACATAATTTTTTACCAATAGAATCCATGTTCATTTTTTTTCCATGGATATAAGTTTTGCACATCTATCTCTAATAGTAAGGAAGTTATAGACAAATAAAGAATGAAACCTTAATATTTACACACTTTAAGGATTATTTTAGTATACGGCGGCAGGTAAAAAAGTGTATCAGTGAAGGGGTTAATTATATTCATAGGTTTGTTTTTTGTGGAAAAAAATACATTCAGGCAGGAATTTGTGAAAAGCTCTTCTTTTTACTCTACAGTCGAGCACGGAAAACTCAAACTCGGCCATTGGAAATAACGGTAGTGTTCGAGATATATCCATAATTCATTATTTCCGTGAAGACACTTGTAATAGAGAGAAATAAAGAAAAAAAAACAAGGGAGGTTATTGAACATAGTCCGGGCTTGTTGGAACCAAACAAACAAAGCCTTCTCAATAGCGTCAGACTTTACTGTGCGTTGCTTCTTTTTGTTCGGTTGGCATCCCTCGCTAATACTGTTGACTTATTCCCGATTTTTGATGAAGGTATACAATGTTGACTTTGGTATTTCAAACTGTTTACAAATTTCAGTTTTGCTGATCGATGAGAGCTAAAAGTCTCACGTTTCTTTTCTAACGTTAGACAGCAGTTTAGTTTTCTCTTTCCTGCCACGGTGGAGTGGACCGATGAATCGTCGATATCTTGTGAGCTATAAGCCGCCCTGCGCACATGGTTTGTTGTAAGATGGTCTTTTTTGTCGATGGAAATCTAAAGGCAAATTCTAACAACCACTGGATTGGTTCGAGATACACGTGTTGGGTGTTCCAAAGAAAAGATAAGGGCTTAAACGGGCCGAGAATTATGTTCGACGTATCCGTGAAATCGAGATTTCTGTGTTCGAGATAAGTGGACTCTACTGTATATATGATTAAATTCATACAATGGGAAGTCAACATTGAAGACATACCATCTTGGTGGACCAGGAGCGGTTGTGATATGTGATCTTCTTCCTCTGGTTCTTGTGACTGGTTCTGAGGAGAATAAAGAAACATGGAACTTAGTGAGACAATATGTAACAATCACAAACACCCTGACACAAAGATCTCAAAGAGAAAGATATGTCCTTGAAACGACAATGTTCCCAAAGTCCCAGGCTGCACAACAATCTTCGAGTACACATAAGAAGTAGCATACACATTACATAGTTTCAACATTTATTATTTTAACAAATAATAGCCAAATTAAAAATATTGAAAAAGCAATTCCTTGTGGTGCTTCTCTTACTTTAAAATTAAAAATTCTTTTCTTTGCAAAAAATATTTTTCTCCAATTCTGCAGCATAAGTACACCTTAAAAGCTTTTCCATGTGATAAATAACATACAATGAAAGGAGCACACATACACTACTCACTTCATGTTTTACAAGATCAAGACGTCCTTTCAACTGCAACATCTTCGGGTAAAACTTCTGTCTATTGACCAATGTGTGGTAGAGTCTGTTCAGAGAGGTGATCACTTCAGGGACCTAAATATTAAAAACAAATTAGTTAAAACAAAACATAAAAAATGTAAAAATCACAATTTTTGTCCTTGCAAAATATAATTCCATTAAGATGGACTGTTCAATTATAAGACTTGCTTAAAAGCTTGGAATCAGACTCATTGAAGAAATAAATAATGCTTAATTATATTCGCCCCCCTTTAATCGTTTCAAAGCCATAATAATAAGAAGCATTGAGCATAATGGAACTGTAGCATACTTACAGACAGAATATATGACGTATGACAACCTATGAGTGCAGCAGTCCAGGAGCTCATCAGGCAAGCACTGCAAAACAAAATGTCTTGGAATCAGAAAAGAATATGTAATCTGAAACTGGTGTTCACACAAGCAGCCTCACTTCATCCCTTTGGTGAAAGGCACATGAAGCAATGTAACAAGAATCAAAGTGAATCTAGTGATGAAGTTCTGAAATGAGCATGGTCATTTTAAGAAGTTGGGAAAGAGAACAACTCTGCTCATCAAACTGAAGAAGTAGTCCTGATTGTCAAGTTTATTAGGAAGACATTAACTGGATAAAGATAATTTAAGTTCTTAAATAGATTAAGATGAAACTGTAAATATTTGATAATAAAAGAAGAAAGTACAATGACTTCAAACAATAAAGAGGTAAGGAGGACAGTTAATAAAGATTTACAATTAATTCACTTGAGTCTGATCCCGCAACTGTTGTGGGAGAGCCCGCAAGTGGCCAGTGACTGATCCCACAATCCCTGCAGGATCATAGTTTGCGACTCCCTCTTTCTCTTATTTTACTGCAACTGTTGCGGCAAATGCCTTGAAAAGTATCGTTTCCTTTCTCCTAACAATAACTTGTTTTCAAAAGTAGGATTTCCGGTAGCGAATTTTTTTATGTGAATATTTTTTGAGACAATACTAACAGATAAAAAAACTGCCATGCTTCCCAGTTTGTGACTGACCATGGCGAATGACAGGAGATCGCTATATCTATTTGAAGTTTTTAACGCAAATGAATGTGATTCAATTGAAGAAATAGACACTGCCAACACTAACATTACTAACAACATTTAAGAACAATAAAACAGTGAATAATTTAATAACATTGTTTTATTTTACTGTATGTTATGAGTGTGAATGAAAAAAAAAATTCATGCAGATGCTAAACTTTTTTCAATTTTAGAAAATTTATAAAAAAACCAAAACTAAAAGAGTTAACTGTAAGATTTTTTCTGTTCCTAAAAATATAACATTCTTGTATGCTGTGTTCCAAATTTCATGTCTGAGTACGAATGGTTTTATTTTAGTAGATTTTTGAAGTATCACCCAATTTAGCCAGACTCTAGCGGTAAATCTAGAAAGTGCTCAGACTAAAGTGAGTTAACTTAATTACATTAGATCATAATAAACAAAACAAACAAAAAAAAAAAGCAATGAAAACAGGCATGACTTACTGTTGTGCATGTCCATTCATCCCCTTTTCAATGTACTTAAGAAGTGGAAGAATGCAGGAAACTGGGAGCTGTTTGACAGTGTTCCTCACAACTCTATCATCTTTTTCTTGAAAGACTCCCTTAAAAAGCAAAATAAAAACAATCAGGTCGGCATAAAATCAGAAGTACACTAGAAAGAAAGAGGAAAAAAAATAAAGAAATTAGGTGGGAAAAATTGATGTGTTCTACAATTATGACACGCTGAGCTTACTTTTCAAAATTTGATTAGATTTTCACTTTATATTACTTTTACACAATGTCCTTTTCTTTCTACAATGAATCAAGATCAGAACAAAATAAACTCTACACAGTAAAGCAAGATATGGAAAGGGAAAACAAAACAAAACACAACCTTATACACCTCATTTGAAATACTAATTAAAAATCAGAAGAATTTAAATGATTTATTTGTATTATGAAGACTCTTCCTCTTGTGGATTCAGCAGGGTAAGTTTAAAGAATGAAAAGAAAATGTAAAAGAAGATAAATTAGTTCATACTCACAGTTAAGATCTTTTTGTCTTCACTAAGAAGACCTTGTTGCAAGAGACGACTGAGGGTGGTTGCTACAGGCTGCTTTTTGCTAGATTTGCTGTTGCTCTCCCCTTGTGTGTCTGTACTCATGGCATTGAGCCGTTCCTCAACAGTCATCTGGTAACAAATTAAACATTTAATAATCAACTTCCTATCCTGGCAGTGAAAAAGAATAGGCACAGCTTGTGTATCGGTGGTAAATTAACAAAATCTTAATGATCTTATTTTGTAACATAAAAAAAAAAAGAAGAAAAAAAAAAGACACCAGATCATAATACATTTTGAATTTGGTATACAGTAAAGCCTCCTTACTTGAGTGAATTAATAAATCTAGGAGTTAGAAGGAAGTTTTAAATAATTAAATGGCCCGAGAGAGTGAGAGAAGTGGAGAGACAGTGGTCCATAGTCTTTGCTCCACCAAAGATTAAGGACATGAAAAAAAAATACAATAATTTGCACGTGTGAAACAAATCCCTCCAATTTCATATTAATTCTATTCTGGAATAAAAAAAAATGCAACGACTCGCCTTAGTGATAGAACATTTATAAAAATTTATTTGGCAATAAAAATTCCAGTGTCTTCACTAAAGCAGGGTTGCCACCAGGCATAAGACAAAAAGCCTGAAAATTTTTCCTGGCGGAAACAACGCACCTAAGTGATGTCTTTTCTAATAAATTAGAAGAAGCATGCAACATTTATACTAAATACAATCAGGTCAGACGAAAAAGCCGGACTGATAAAAAAAAGCTGAATTTCCAGCTTTAGCCGGAAAACTGGCAACCCTGCTAAAGGTTTAGGATAAACAAATCCCCACAGAAAGAAAACCAAATGTCTTGGTCAGTAAATTCCCTTCTAGTCTGAAAAATCTATGATACTTATCCATGTGTAAGAAAAACATAAAAACCAGATCGATCAGCATGCTCGGAAAACAAAATAGAAAAAAAATTTAAGAGAAAATAATGCTGCCTTACATCTGACACAGACGACCGCCTTATCCTCTTCTTGTCCTTGCTTTTAGTCGCTGTAGTTGGCAGCAGATCCGCTGGAGTCAGGGTGCTTGCATGCTCAGACACAACCATTCTCCTAACCTGCAAATGCAATTTTAAATTTCTTTGTGGTGCAAGAGTATAATGTTTTCCTGGTTTCAATACTAAGTAGAACGGTTAGGTCACCTCTTAGACAAGATACTAATTCGCCATACATATTAACCAAATATGTCAATACCAATAATGATGTAACATTGGACAGGTTTTGAATCTATGACTTTAAGGTTGTGAGTGTGGCGTTCAACCATATCGCACAACGCCAGATGGAGTGGAAAGGGAATAAGCATTTTTAGACTCACAATTCAGCTTAACTTGGCGACAAGAGCAAACTGACTCGGATGAAAAATTGGTGAAAAAAATGTAGGTAGTAAAAAGGTACAGGAGTAATATGCCCTATCCCTGTGGGGTTGACTGTTCAAACTTTCTGCAACTTACATCTCAACAGATACATCATCATGGACTTGCACCTAACATTGCAATTATCTGCTATCAAGTATTGTTGCTTTTTTTAATTACACTGCTAAAATCCAAGTGACAAAATTTACTGAGTACCAACTTACATTAGACTGTTCCTCTTTCTTCAAAGACCTCTGAAGAACTTGCACAGACACAGTTAGCTCTGACTTTGATGGGTCATAGACCTGAAATAAATATGCAATAATTGCGATCAGCAAATGTTAAACCCGTTACAAAATTAAATTACAAGCCTTAATTCCAAAACATTAAATCAAAATAAGAAAACTAAACTATAAAATTTGTTTATTAACATATTAGTGACTGAACCAAGTTGCAAACAACACTCTTACCCATCCTGTGAGTTATCACATCAGCAACAATTTAACTAATTTTCACCAAGCAATAACTTATTTTATGAATATGAGATAAAACAGGTTTCCAGAAATAAGCAACAATTTTTTTCAAAACCCTCACTTTTCACAAATCACACCCATTTTCCCCAAGTTCAAAAGAGTACCATTCATTTGTACATACCACGGTTTCAAACTGTGGAGTAACTGGATTCCCTATGGCAAGGGTGACTCTGCTGCCACTGACACAAGACGCGAAGATGGGCACTGCCTCTTTGTCTGTCTCACCATTCTGACATCTCTCAGCCTTCACAGTTGTCTTACACAAAAGTGGCTTTTTTCTTTTTCTGTTTGAGAAAGAAAGGATTGAAATGACCTCACAAGACACTAACACAAAATACATGTACAATTATTTCAATCTACAGTGACAAATTGTTGGTACGGATACGCAAAATGTTGCAGAATAGCGACAAAACTTTCTTTTTGGTTATGAAAAAAATCACTCAACAAATACAGGTATGTGAGTTTTATGAACTTCTTTATATTTGGTGATTCAAACACAAAATGGAAACAGTAAGTGAAAGAAAAAGACCCTGCTTCACACACAAATTTTTAAGTAACATTAAAATTAATGATACAAACAAAATCTGTATAACGCTGCAAACATATCACATAAAATTAAAGCTAGAAAAAAAACTTCAAATCACAACTTTTTTCACGTTAAAATGGAAAATAATTAACTAACCCATTGAGTACTTGTTCAAATAACAGCACAGCCCCTTTTCTTGTGATAACTGCAAGTAGCAATGCCTGAAAAAGGAAAGAGCAAAAGCATTTTTAATAATATTTGGGCACTATCTTTTTATTCAATCACAAAACTACAAAATACAGCAAATAATGCTTACTGTCAAGTTTCACCTGAATCTCTGCTATCAATAGGAAAGAGTTGACAAGTCCCATAAACAAAAAAAAAAAAAAAGATTTACATAACACAACGTTACCTGTGAGGCGGCTGATGGTCTTGACAGTGACAACGACAATGGTTCATCCGGCACAGAAAAGGAAGCAACTGAATTTCCATCCTTTGCAGTGGAATTTATGCTCCTGAATGCAGAAATAAAATCAGTTGAAAAAGAAATGACACTGAGAATTTTTCTCGTGATAAAAAGATTTTCAACATAATGAAAAAACAAGATGATCAAGGGTCAAAACTCATCGTCTTTTTTAAACTAAAATACTATTTGGAGGATTTAAAAGAAATGATATTCCAGTAAAGAATACTAGAGATGAAATGATAGCAAATGAAAATGATAAGATGAATAGATGGAAAGAACATTTTGAAAATATTCTGAACCGAGAACCTCCACGACTCAGAACAAGAAAGACTAAAGAAAGTAAGGAAAGCATTTGGAACTTTACGAAATATATGGAAATCAAGCAAGATCTCAAAAGGAACTAAGATAAGAATCTATAGATCCAATGTGCTTGCTGTCTTCTTGTATGGAGCAGAGTCCTGGAAAGTGACACGGGCATTTGTAGAAAATTGGAGACATTTCAAAACAAAAGCTTAAGAAGAATGCTGAAAATATTTTGGCCGAACAGAACAACAAACATAGAAGTTTTTAACTAATCAGGGTTACAGCCCTTAACCGATATCATCACCCATTGCCCATGGAGATGGATTGGTCATATCAATAGAATGAACACGGACATTGTTGACCAGAACAGTCCTCAGATGGTACAGAAAAAATAGCTGACTGATGGAGACTTGGCAAAGAGTGTGGAGAAGGAAATGTGTAATATAGGGTGGAATTAGGGAAGGATTGCGACGCTTGCTTCAGATAGGGACTATTGTCGCTCTGTTACCGGCCTTATATTCTCACACAGCACAATGAGGACTACATATTATATAATACAAAACATTAAAATTGTACAGTAATATACAGTGGTTAAGTTGTGTTGAAAAGTAAGCTGCCTACAGCATTCTGAGAAGCAAATACCATTTTAAAAGGTGAAAAGGTTATAAATATTTATGATTTGGGTAATGCTTATTATCATCAACCACTTTCAACACGTACCAAACACTAATGTGTCTATCATCAACAGCAGCAGATAAAAAATAACAGCCATTATGGGAATTATCCTCTGTTGGTAACCATACGGGACACAGCCTGAACACAGGTGATGAATGACCTGTAAAATTCTGGTGAGAAGAGAAAGAAAATAAAAGTTACAAAAAAAAAACAGAACCAAATTTTCCTTGGCTGACAAGTAGAATTCATGTAACATTTGTCTCATACTATTCATGTATCAAAGCTGGTCAACAATACAAAAAAAAAAAAATTTCTACTGACCAAAATGTACAGCAAACTCTCATACTGTTTTTCTTCGATGACTGACATTGAGGGATCAATAGCAGATGTTCAATTTTTATCTAGCTAAAACAGCGCCATTATCATTTTGTTCAAGCAAAATTCAGTTGACATCACTATCACTGAATTATTTAATTTACTCCTCAATTTCAATCTGAAAGTTATGCGCACTTGATTTCAGCACTGATTATGATAAATTCTCGAACTGTAATATGTAAAACTAATGTATATACTTACCTGTAAAATTGTCCTTGTATTCAAATCCCACAATTTAATACCATGACTGGCTGTGAGGAGTCTGGACTCTGAACATTGACACACTGAATGGACACCTGATGTATCACATTTCCATTTCCTGTGAGCAGACAAGCAAGAAGAGAAACGCATAAATTTGTAGGCATTTTGATGAATTTAGGATATAAATCTTGATGCTTTGCAACTATACCTCAGTGCATTATACTAACAGTGAGAAGGCACATAACGCTATAATTATTTTTTTTTAAATTCCAGACTTGTAGCATGCAAAGTGGATATCAATTTTATAAAACAAACCTCAAAGAATGAGCATACTTAACAGCTTATTGGTTTCACAAGTCTGACTATGCAACGCAACATGCGCAGATCTAAATATTATTGTTAAATATTTGTAAATTGTTAAAATTTATCAAAATCGGGGAAACTCACTTCTTTACTTTTTCTAATATTGGATGCTGCTTTAAGCGAATAATCTCAGCATAAATGTCATCAATTTCATTTTTGGAACTTACTGTTTGACTTTTGCATTCCTCAGGTCCCATTGAATGACATACTGATCGTCTGAACACGTGAACAGCTCTGCCTCTGTCAGATGCCAGCAAGCATCATTTACTTTTGATGTGTGGCCTCCAGTCTGAAGCAGAGATGAAATATCATCATAAAAATGGAAAATGCTATAGTATAAACGATTTACATATATATAAAATACTAGCATGTCTGATAGCATAAAAGTTATTTGCTTTAACAACAAACCTGTACTTCACTTGAGATCGTTTCAGAACTTGGTTAGTTTATACCGGTACTCAAAGTAAAAATGAAATTACCAGTTGAGCATGGAGTTGTCCTTTGGCAAAACTGTAAAGGTTGACAGTTCCTGATGTTGTACCCAATGCAATCAAATTCAAATCATCCTGGTATGCTGCTTTCTCGGGGGTATTATTCACTTTTCTCTTCTTTGCCTTGGGAGACATAATCTGTAACAAAACAGAAGGTTGTTTCAATTATATGAAGAAGAAAAAAATTCTGATCGTGAAAAATGATATACATATTTTTTATTGTCATTTAAATATCAACTTATTACCTAAAACTTGGCTCAATACAATAATATAACTTTACCTTGTTTCCTAAATCCAATAATTTTGACGCACTTTGTCATCATTCATTCCATTTACCCTATAAATTAGAAGCTTGTCTTAGAAAAGACCCAACGCCAGGAACATTTTGTTCTTTAAAAGTGCTTGAAATGCTGTAATACTTCATTGACTACGTAAATTCCAAAAAGGCGGCGTTGTTGACTACCAAACTTTTCGGTGGACGCATTATACTAACCCTAACACAGGAAAGACCAAAATTCAGTTCCTGTTATTTGTTAGCGATCAAGATGAACAAGATCTAGATTCTACATGAACCAAACAAGACATTTTAGGTCTAAATTTCTAAAATTGCAGAACTGAATTAATAACGCCTTATAAATGAATTTGAAGTAGTGGAAGGAGTGAGTAGTAAAGTGAGGAGGAAGGGCTGAAATGGCTGAATCAAAGAAAAAGGAGGCTACAGCTCAATCGACGTTAATTTCAGACACTTAAGACAATTCTTTCTGCTTAATATCTTTAAATATTGGGTACTTTTGCAGTACCAGACCCGTAGATCTACCCCCTAACCAGATAGATCCAAACCCTAACCCTAATCCACATGTGAAAGGCCAAAATTCAGTGCCGTCCACATGTGGTCTTGCACATGTTTGAGTTTGGTGGGCGGTGAATGTTTTGTTGTTGTCTACCGAACATAACAATGTGTTCCAAAAAATACTCGAAAAAATGCCAATTATAACTTTCTGTTCTGCCTCATAATCACACTTTAGCTATGTCAGCATCAAGAAATGGTGGTAAATTTAACAAGTCTTGAAAGACCTTTGCATCTTTTAAGATTTGTGAAATTATGTCTATTATTTATAAACCAATAAAAGCACTACAAATGTACTCTAAAGTATTACTATTGTTCTTGAATCCCATATCTGTTCATGCCGAATTAATGCCAATTTTCCCTCTGTAAAAATGCTCATGAAACATACTATACTCAAAATAGGGTATTCTGAAAATCGACTGATACAAATCTAAAGGAAATACAGCGTTTTGCTGGATGAATTATGCTGATATAATCCAATTGCGATTCGTAAGTCTGGCTTCACAGCCTACAAATAGGATTTCCGTTATTTAGCTATTTTCTGCACAGCCTATTGCAATGAACATATTCTGTACTAGAACTATCTATAAAAATCAAAAACATTTTTAGAACCTTGTATAGTCTAAGTCCGTGTCACTTTGGATAGGACCCCCAAAAATGTGTTTAAATTAATGAATTGAGTCAGAAACTATTGTAACGTTGATATTTTGCCTAGTTTTGAAACTTACTACTTACCAGATCAGAAACTTTGCTTTTTATTAAAAACTCACATCTGTTCACAATGCACAATAAAAATCTGAGAAGCCTTTTTATGAAGTTTTTGTCATGTATCCAAGCAAGTGGAATTAAACATGCCAGGCAACAATTTTCAGTCCTAACTGCTGCTGTTTTACTACTTAGAATGAATTTTTATTTGAACAGATTGCAAAATCAAAGTCATCCGTTTATTAGTGGGTGTCATTTTGTGTATATTACAATGACTAAGTCTAAAAGCCGCAGACTAAGAGCATCCTAACCATTTTGAATGGGCTAGCCACGAAAACTCGAAATGTCGCTTTCGCCTTGTCATCCATCAGGGTAAAATTGTGCCAGATTTAACAGGCATAGGAAGATCCTGATTTACCTTTTGTTAGATCTACATTCCAGACCTACAAAGTCATGTTTACCTTTTAGTCCTACAGAGTTGTAGATAGTACGCTTCGAGGCAACCAGGCGAAACATTTGCATTGTGATAGTTTCCGGTTCATTTCGTGCTGATTTAATTAATTTAGCTGCATTTTCTTTTGTTCTAACTGAAGTGACACAGACTACAATCTATTAACTAGTCTATTCATAGTCAAGGTCTGACATGGCGATGGCTTTTCCAAGTTATTTATTCGCATTTTTCTTGATTGATGCTCAAATTGCCAAAAAAAAAAAAAAAAAGGTAATTTTTTTTCACTAAAAGGAACCATTCAACTCTGCAAAAGGCATAATGTTAAATTAATATCAGTACAGTAGTCTCCGCCTAAGAACCCGCCCCTCCGGAGACACGATTACCGTGTTCTTAGCTGGATCAGGCTCTTTGGCGGATTTCAAAGGAGGATAAATCATACCATAATAGCCCTCATTTCTCGCCCCACTAACACATTAATGGAGCGTCATCTCTGACCAAATCAATCTGTGATTGGCTTACTTAAATTTTATAAACACCAATCAAAATCATGCTTATTCCCTGCCAGACTATCCCCGTCTCCATTATGCAAAACAATGCAAGACACTGGTGACTCCATTCCATAAAATCCGACTCAAAAATCCATCTTTGTTCTGAGCCCGCGCTGAGATGCTACTTCCACTAAGCCTACGTAGGTCAAAACAAAGAGCGGTGTTGCATCATGGCTGGGTAGGGGTGAGACTAGGTTGCGGGGTCACACGACATCGAGACTATAGAGGGAGAAGGGGATGTTGAAGGTGTCGGTCGGGCATAGGGGTGGGACACAACAACAAAGCGTAGATCTAGCCAATTATGACTGATCTAAGATGCAAGGGGGTGGGGTGATGGGGCAGAGAGAATGCGGCTTTGCTTTCTACCGGGGCTAGGGCCTAACTCTAGAACAAAGGCAGGGAGGCTGACAGTGTTTATTGTGATATAGGCGGCAGCTGCTTAAAAAAAAAAAAAAATCAGTCCAGTAAGAAGACCGTGTTCTTAGGCAGATTTTTTTGTTGAAAACAGGCTCTTATGTGGACGAATTATATAGGAAAACGGAGAGCATTCCCAACTGGGTTGTAATATCAGTTTTTCTTATTCCTAACCGCATCTCGCAATAGCTCCAATGTATGTATACAGTTTCGGAGTCTTTTTCTCACTTGAATTGAATAATAACAATACATTTTATTTTTTGTTTATGATCGTTGCAATGAATGAATCTATTCTATTTAATATCGTTCCTTCAATTTCTCATTTAATTGCACGCCAACAGGCACACTAAATTTTAATTAGGTCACGAGCGGCGCCTGGGGGCACAATGCAGAAAGCACACGGGTGGGTAGGCCTAGCTTTCGGGAGAACGAGAGCTACTGGCCAACACAACAAGAATTAGGTCAATAGGGAGCAAAACACTCGCATGTGAGGCATCATCGATTCGAGTTTTTGAAAGTTAATTTCTTTGAAGTAATATAGCGGGAGACTTTTCTTTCACGTTTGCTAACTTATAAATGTTGGTTGTGTTAGTTCTAACGCATTATAATTGTTATAGAATCTAGTACAATATCACTATATATAAAGTTTTAAGACTGAGGCCTTTTAATTTTTCACTTAAAACTTAACGCCACCTTTTTGATGGCGCTTATTTTCTACGTAAAGCTGGCCTTTGGAGTAACTTCGTTTCCTAAACTTGTGCATTAGGCCTATACAACAACTTGGCATTAAACCTGATCTGAGTAACTTAAGTAACTGCTTTCTTTCTTTATGCAGTTCATTGATCTAGTGATCTAGATCTAGAATCTATCTAGTAATAAAAAAAAACTAGTATCTAGATCTAGACATACTCTAGACTCGCGATCTAGACACAACCATGTCTTGGGCTTAACGGGCACCTCAATTCCCAACAATGGTTGGGATAAAGAAAGTTTCACATTCACAACCCGGCTGGGGATAAGAAAAAGTAGTGTTATGTATTCACAACCCAGTTGAATAAATCCAAGTAGATCTAGCCTAGGCTGTAAGAAAAACTCATATTCCCAACCCAGTTCGGAGGTTGGGAATAACGACACTGTTGACAGCCATAGGAAAAATTCCGTTTCACGTGAAAGGCAGGTTCTTAGACGGAGATCACTGCATTATCAGACTCTATGTGATGAGTTTAGTTGAAACAATATGACGAGACAATCAGAACAAGAACTTGAAGTAAGTAAGTAAGAAGCGAAGTGTGAAGTAGTGAAGTCAGTGAGAAGGGTGTTGCCTGTTGGCCTACCATGTCTCTTCTTTGCCTGCTCCATGTCAGAGCTGATGTTGTGGCTGACAAGTGGGAACTTGAACAATATTCTTGTTTGAGAATTCCTGTAGCACTTTCAAATATTCTTAATGTTCCATCAAAACCAGACTGGGCTAAATATTCCCCGTTATCAGAGAAGCACGAAATCTGGTTCGTCGCCATTTTGGTGGAAGCCGACTTTCATTTCAGCACGTGTAGAACCCGAATTAGATATCTTTCAACACAAAAGAGCATACGGTGTAGAGTTGAAAATGTAGACCAAGCTGAAATTGGTTTGACAGCCCGTTGGGCAAAGTACAGTGCGTTATTTTTAAACGGACATCAAAACAAAAGTCGGAAAGATAAGCATGACATTCACGAGGCCATAGGCGATGACAAGGAAATAAAGTATTTCCTAGAACAAGTAAAAACTGCAGTTCGAACATGAAACATGTCAGGCGTCCAACTGATGCTTGGACTTGCAGAGAATTTTAAAAATTAGATGACATAAAGGACTAGGAACTTAGGCGATGTAGCCGGCAATAGTTTGGACATTTCTTTAAAAACAAAAGTCAATAATAGCAACAGACAATTGAAAGCGGGAGGAACATGAGACACGCAATATCTAGATGAATGGTAACTAGACAATATTACTCAAATCAGAAAGAGGAAAAAAGCAGGGGGGGGGGGCGTCCGCTTCTTGATTTTTTTAAAGCAAAAATATTATTATATTATTAAAACCAATTAGATGCAGTGAATACTCATGCTATTTAAACAATCTTTGGGACATGACCAGAAACTGCAAAGAAATCTCATTTGACTATCATAATATTATGGCCTTACAGAGAAACTGAAAAGTGGTCATTTCGTTTCTATATTTTTAAAAATTGTTATTTTTTTCTATTGGCAAGAGGCCAAGTTTCTTCAGATTGAAGGTCCCGCGCTGCAGGCAGATATCCGCATCAAAAAGGCGGATGAAAAGAAAACTTTCTTGCACGTTGTCTTAGAAAATGGTGTCAGAGGTGTTGAAGTAAAATTGCTTTTTAGGCCTATGGCGTGCGTAGAGACTGAACTTATCCCGGTTTCAGTAGCGCGAAGCAGAATGAATGATTTTAACATTGCTTCCTAAACAGGAAGCCAGTCTGTCATAGATTTACTTCCTCGGAGAGTATGCCGGCACCCAATTCGCACCTGGCTGGCCAGAGGAAAAATGATGTAAAGGGTCTTTCCTAAAGACAACGTGGTCGCCCGGAGTCGAACCTTCAGATTGGTAGTCCAACGCTCTCACTAGTCTCGCCATTCGGCTGCCGCGCCACCATGTCAGAAGTGGAATGCTTCTGGATTAGGGAGACTTTTTTTTTTTTAGTCTGAGAATGAGATTGAGCGTTCTTCTCTGGACAAAGATGAATACAATCTCACTGGACATCCTTGTCTCGTCATACATTTACGTTCGATTTGTTTGTTCTGAAGCTATTTTATACGGAAGATGTACAGGCAATGACGTTATGTGTTGAAAAAAAGGGCTAGCAGTCGTGGTGAACGAAGAAGAAGAAGAAGAAGAAGAAGAAGAAGAAGAAGAAGAAGAAGAAGAAGAAGAAGAAGAAGAAGAAGA